>JAWWLR010000148.1:11572771-11584033 GCA_035041075.1 Acraspis erinacei | reverse complement strand
GTTTTATTATCTCGCGGTCGCCAGTTCACAAATTATGCTTTTGCCCTATGGGATCGCTTTGTTGTTACAGAGACGTTCCTTCGTATCTTTAAAAGTGACATAAGCACGAGTGCTTCCTCCGGAGTTTCAGTATCACTCCGCTCTTCCTTGGAGAACGTGGAGAACGCGGAGAACTGTCATTGCTCGAACACGTTGCTCATTTGCGTCGCTAATTTCTCAGAAATCCCGGTTTTCGTGATTTAAAAAATTAACAAAAGGATTCGACTGCGGAAGAGAAGAAAGGAACTTGAAAAGTGTTATCAAAGTGGTTTTAATTAACAGTTTGTGTTTGAATGAACAAGAATGGAAAACAAAATTGTAAACAAGTTTTCTTTTGTGTCGCTAACTAGTCCAAAATCCCGTTTTCAATTATTTGAAAAATCAACAAAAAGTTGTCAATTAGAAACAGAAGAAAGGAACTTGAAAAGTGTTGTCAAAGTGGTACCAAAGTGGTACCAAAGTGGTTTTAATTAACAAGTTGTGTCTAAATCGTCCAGAAAGGGCACGTTTTCTTTTGCGTCGTTAGTTCGTCAGAATTCTCATTTTTTCAAGAATTAAAGAAATTAAAAAAAAAGTTTCGACTTCGAAAGAGAAGAAAGGAACTTGCAATTTGTTACCAAAGTGTTATGAACGTGGGTTTAACTAACACAAGTTTTGTCTGAATCAACCAGAAAGAGAAACAATATTGTCAAGTTTTTTCTTCTCGTTAAATTGTCATAGTACCGGGGTTTTCAGATTTCAAAAATAAAAAAAGTTTCGAATTGGAAAAAGAAGAAAGAAACTCAAAAGTGGTAAAAAGTGGTTTTAATTAAAAAATTGTGTCTGAATCATCCAGAAAGGAAAACAAGATAGTGAATAGTGATTTTAATCAAGTGGCCTCGAACTCACCACACTATTGACACTATCAATCATTCAACTATTTGGTTGAAAATTTAAGTTTTTTGACAAAATTAATCTTTTTGAATGAAAAATTCACCAAATTTGTAGATTATTCAACTGTTTAATTGAAAATTAACGTTTCTATTGAAAATTTAATTGTTATATAAATAATTTATTTTTTTGTTATTGCACATTCAACTATTTTGTAAAAATTCATATTTTTGGGTAGAAAATTCAAGGGCTTCGTAAGAAATCTGTTTTTGACTGAAAAATTCAACATAATTCAACTATTTAGTTGAAAATTCAATTGTCTTGTAGATAATTCTTTTTTTTTTATATTTTTTATATTGGTTGAAAATTAACGCTTTTGTTGAAAATTCAAGTATTTTGCAGATAATTTTTTTTTATTTAACATTTAACTATTTGGTTAAAAATTCATATTTTAGAATTGAAAATTTAAGTGTTTTGTTAAAAATTTCTCCTTTTGGCTTAAAAATTCAACAGCTTGTTATAGATAATTCAACTTTTTCTGAAAATTAACTTTTTTCTTGGAAAATCATATTTTTGGATAGAAAATTCAAGTGCTTAGTAAGAAATCTGTCTTTGACTGAAAAATTCAACAATTTGGTTAAATAACTAAACTATTTTATTGAAAATTCAATTGTCTTGTGGATAATTATTTTTTTTTAATTTTTTTATTTTGGTTGAAAATTTACGTTTTTGTTGAAAATTCAACTATTTTGCAGATATTTTTTTTTATTAAACATTTAACTATTTGGTTAAAAATTTATATTTTAGGGTTGAAAATTCAAGTGTTTTGTTAAAAATGTTGTCTTTTTGGCTTAAAAATTCAACAGTTTGGTATAGATAATTCAACTTTTTTCTGAAAATTATATTTTTTGTTGAAAATTCATATTTTTGGCTTAAAAATGTAACAATTTGTTAGAAAGTTGACCTATTTTGTTGAATATTACCTGTTTGGTGAAAAATTCATATTTTTGGATTGAAAATTAATATATTTCGCAATAATTTCGTTATTTTTTTGCTTAAAAATGAAAAAAGTTGATAGAAAATTGAACAATGTGGTTGAAAATTCATTCATGTTATTAAAATTTTAACTATGCGTTTGAAAATTGATATTTTCGGTTTAAAAATTCAATGGTTTGGTCGAAAGTTAAATTGCTTATTTGAAAATTATTTTTTTCTAACGGAGGGAGGGGGGGGGATACATATTTTTGGGTTGGGATTCCAGTGTTTTGTAGAAAATTAGTATTTTTAGGCTTGAAAATTCAAATACTTAGTTAAGAGTTGAAATGTTTTAGTTAAAAATTAAATTTGTTGCTAAAAACTATTTGGTTGAAAATTAACGTTTTTGTTGAAAGTTCATATTTTTGGGTTGAAAATTAAATTACCTTGTAGGATTTTCAATCTAAAAAGATGAATTTTTAAGAAAAAATGTAATAGTTAATATTTCAACAAAAAATATTTTAATTATAAATAAAAAACAGTTGGATTTGACTTATCCGGACTAATTTTTAATCAAACGGTTTGCATTTTTAAAACAAAAAAATCATTTTCCACCAGAAAATTTTGTATTTTTAATTACAACAATTACTACTCCACAGAAAATACGTTTTTAAAAGAAAAAGATTAATGTTCAACAAAATAGTTCAATTTTTAGTAAATAATTTGTTAGTTAAGAAAAAAATTAAAGTTTCATTCACATTGTTGAATTATCATGCCAAAAAGACGAATTTTCAGCAAAACAGTTGAATTTTCTACCAAGAAGTATGACTTTAACTAAATTGTAAAATGTTAAAAAAAATAATTAAATTTTGAACAAAATAATACGATCTGTGAATAAAAAAGATGAATTTTTAACGAAAAATTGAATAGTAGACTTTTCAACCGAGAAGAATGAACTTTTAATCAAAAAAATTTTGATTTTCTTATCGGGTTCTATTAACTAATTTTGCATTAAAGTGAAAAAATGAAAAAGGAACTATTTTTGTCACGTGATACCATTGAAGTGAGTCCAAGGGCTAAAAATGCATTGTCATTTAATTCACTTAGGGGTAACCTCCCTACAGTGGATAATGCAACATACAGTTGATAATTATTATTAATTAACAGTTCAAATAAAATAAATAAAAAATGTTCCCTTGTTATTAGCGCGTATCGCGTCTTAAATATTAATTAGATTAAATTATTTTACATAAATTAGTATTTTGAATTAATGATTAACCACTGTAGGTTGCATTATCCACTGTAGAGTTGTTTGCCTAGTGTAGTCATTAATTTGGCGGTAAATAAATATTTTTTTATTCTACGTCTCAATTAAAAAATTTGTGAAACTATTTTTGATTAGTGAAGTGAGTCCGAGGCCTGAAAGTGGTTTCCAAAGTGGTTGTAATAAAAAATTTGTGTCTGAATCAGCCAAAAAGGAAAACATTATCTTGAAAAGTGATTTGAATAAAGTGGCCAACAAAATTATCAATTGCCTTTCTGTGTATGAATACAAAATTTTGAGTGTCATTGAATTCAGAAGAACTGAAAAAATACTTTGTTCTTAAATTCGGAATTTCGAATTTGAATTGAGTTGACACTTTTGTGCCATAACTCTAAAACTTTTTCTTTTGCATTCTTGATGTTATAAATTGCTAAAAAAAATTAAAAAAGATTCTTTGAACCCAGAAAGATTCTTGTCCTTTCAAATTCGAAATTTGAATTGAGTTGAGAATTGTGGGAAACAATTGCTTTCCAGAGTCGGTTTTCAACTTTATAAATGGATATTTCGTTGACGGATCTTCCTCGTCTTTGCGTAGTTATTTTGTGACAGCCAATTGACAATTGCAAAATGTTTGTTCAAACTGACATCACGGCAGAGGATTTCAGTGGAAACCGATGTAAGCATACTGCAATCGTTGATAATTTATATGATAAGCTTAAGAAAACATATGTCATTCTGAATATGCATTTAGTCATTCAAAGACTGACTCATTGCCGTATTATCCAGAGTTTTATTTCAAAAATATACATACCTTTTTTTTATTTCAAAATAAATTCCCACAATTAAATGTTGATAGTTCAGGAGGGGAAAATCCTGAAAACCCGGAAATTGTCAGGACAAAAAAAAAAGTAACAAAAAAATGTTAGTTAATTAAAAAAATGTTAATGTTAAAAAATGTATGTTCATAGTGGAAAAATTAACGTTTTTAGTTGAAAATTTAACTATGAACTAAGGTTCAAAAACCTTGAAAAACCTGAACATGTAGGGGAATTTTTGTTGAACTCGAGATTTTTTCGAGAGCTTGCTTAAATTATTCTTTAATTGTAATATAAAATTTTATGACAATTTGTGAAGAATTCCTAAAAATACATTTAAGAATTTAACGACCAAATTTGGACAACGACCACAAAATGTTCCCATCGCAATCTGAAAAAAACACCTTTTTTTCCTCTCCTTTCCCCCTGAAAGAAAAAAATTCGGTTTTCATTTGAAAAAATAAAAAAGAGGAAAGAAAAATGAGAAAGCAACCAACCAAATCCCCTTCCTTCTCTCTTTTTTTATTCCTTTCGTCTTCTTTTTTTTCCATATCATTATCAAATTACAATCAAGAAAACAGTCACCAACGTTTCGGCACTCACAACCCTTATCAAGTCAAACAAAAATGATAAAAAAATAAAATAAAAATAAAGTAAAATAAAATAAAATGAAAAAATAAAGTAAAATCAAATGTCTTTACTAGATCTTTGAATTTGATTTTAATCTCATTTTGAAACTTGGAATATTAATGACAATTTGTTTCCATTTGTAAAATTAGCTTCATATTACTGGTTTTAATTATTTAGTTGAAAATTAATTTTTTTATTGAAAATTAATTTTTTAACTGAAAATTTGACTTCTATTTTTGGTTCAAAATTATATTTTTTAATTGAAAATTCAACTAGTTGGTTGCCAATTCGCATGTTTTTTTTTTAATTTGTACTTTTTAGTAGAAAATGAATCTTGTTGGTTGAAAATACATCATTTTGCTTGAAAATTACACAGTTAATTCATTTTTTTTCTCTTGAAAAATATTTTTAGTGGAAAATTCGTCTGTTTTAGTTTAATTCAACTATTTTTGATTTCAAATAAAAATTGTTTGTTGAAATATCAACTATTACGTTTTTCTTTGAGACTTCATCTTCTTATTATTGCTAAAAAATGAATTGAAAATTCAATTCCTTTGTTGTAAAATTAAGTATTTTGTTGAAAATTTTTTTTTTTAATTGTTCTTTTAGTTGAAAATTTTTTAGTCTGTCGCTGTGGTACAAAATTCCACTATTTTGTTGACAATTCGTTTTTGTTGTTTAAAATCAATTTTTTGAACTGAAAATTTAACTGATATTTTTCACTTGAAAAATGAACTATTTGGTTGAAAATTAATTTTCTCGATTGAAAATTAATATTTTTGCTTTTAAATTCAACAGTTCGATTGAAAATTTTTTTCGTTTGATTGAAAAATGTTCTTAGTTGAAAATTCGTCTTTTTTAGTTTAATTCAACTATTTTTTATTTCAAATAAAAATTTTTAGTTAAAATATCAACTATTACGTTTTTCCTTGAGAGTACATCTTTTTATTGTTGTTCAAAAATGAATTGAAAATTCATTTCCTTTGTCGTAAAATTAAGTATTATGTTGAAAATTCTTTTTTTTTAATTGTTTTTTAGTTTAAAATTTTTTAACCTGTCGCTGTTGTACAAAATTCCACTATTTTGTTGACAATTCGTTTTTGTTGTTTAAAATCAATTTTTTAAACTGAAAATTTAACTGATCTTTTTCACTTCAAAAATGAACTATTTGGTTGAAAATTAATCTTCTCGATTGAAAATTAATCTTTTTGCTTATAAATTCAATACTTCGATTGAAAATTTTTTTCTTTTGATTGAAAAATGTTCTTAGTTGAAAATTCGTATTTTTTGGTTGAATTCAACTGCTTTTGATTTCAACAGAATTTTGTTTTGGTAGAAATATCAATTATTATATATTTTTCTTGTAAAATAATTTTTTACTGGAAATTGAACAATTCCAGCTAAAAAATAACTATTTTTTTGAAAATTGGTTTGTTTTTTCTGTCTGAAACTTAATTTTGGTACTTGTAATTTAACCCAGTTCAGTTGAATATTCCAACCTTCTATTTAAAAATTCAGTTTATTTAACAGAAATTTCAGCTTCCATTTTTGGTTGAAAATGATCTTTTTGTTCAAAAATGTAACTGTTCTGTTAAAAGTTAATCGACTTTGGCAGAGGAATAAAAAATTTCGCAAAAAAATCATCTTTTTCAGTTGAATTCCACTGTTTTTTATTTACAATCTTTTTTTGGTCTGTTTTATTGGTCTTTTTGATTGAAAATTATACTACATTGTTGAAAAATGAGCTTCTTTGTTAAAAATTCACTTTTTTTTAATATTCAGCATTTTAGTTAAACAATTCACCACTCTAGTTGAATGTTAATCTTCTCAACTGAAAATTTAACCATTTCATTTTTGGTTTAAAGTTGATCTTTTTTTGGTTGAAAATTAGACTATTTGTTCAAAAATTGATAAGTGTTGTTAAAAATGCAACTACTGTTTATCAATGTTAATAAATTTATAAAAAATGTAAAGCCCCTCAAAAATGTTACAGTTAGATTCAAAGATTAAAAAAATTTGATGTAATTTAAATTAATTTTACTTAAAAGAATATATTTGAAAATTTCCGTTTGTTTTTCCAGTTTTGAGAGAAAATTAGAAAATATCTTTTATTCAGTAACAATTTGCTTGAATTAATATTCAAATTCATTAAATGGAGCAACAAATTCACTATTTTTATACATTTAGATATTTATACAAGTAATAAAAAAACAACACTATTTATAACAAACTCTGTAATTGGTCCATCGAAATTTAGAACTTATTAGTTCTTTTTATTTTGAGATAGATTCCTTACTTGTCCGAAGTTCAAAGAATGCATAAAAAAGTAAAAATGTAAATGCGAAGAATAAATTAGCACCGCTAGAGACACGGTACTTAAACCGAAGATGCTTGTAATGCTAATGAGTTTACAATTAGAGCCCTCTTCGGATAATTTCTTTATTCCTGCTCTTACCTTTTTTTCACTTTTTTTTATCACGGCGTAGCTCGATTTACTATCATTTGGGAAATTCTGTTTGGAAATTGATACTATTTTTTTAAATATCTTCGATTAGTCTGAATCTAAAGTCTTTTAGATATTCAATTATTTAAAAAAATACTGTTTTTATGGCTATTATTTTTATGAAATTGAATCAAAAGGCCTTTTATTATTCTCGTGAAGGCACATAAAGCTTTCAGTCCATTTCTTCGATGCGTATGTAAATGTGCTCTTCGTTTTGTATGGCATACATTATGGACAATCAGTACAACTGATCTCCATGACATTCCTCCACGATTAGAAATTGCCGTAGGTCGGTTATTGCGAAATCTAAAACCTTGCAAAATTTCTTCATTTTGGATATCCTTGAAAAAAGGTGTGCCAATTTTCTAACTGGAGAATCCATAATTAAAAATCAATTCGGAATTAATTAAATTTTTCAATTACAATCTTTTCCTCTTTTTTAAAAAATTCATTTTTTCACGGTTTTCAAAAACATGCCCCTTCTTCTCGTTTCATTAATAATTATACTATTTGACCGAATTTATTTTATTGAAGATTCATCATTTTATATTTTCTGATGTTATGTTTTGACAACATTTTAGTCGAAAATTCAACTATTTTATGGAGAATTAATTTTTTTCTTGAAAATTCGTCTTTTTGGTAGTAAATGTATGTTCATAGTGGAAAAATTAACGTTTTTAGTTGAAAATTTAACTATTTACTAAAAAATTCCATAATCTGGAGAAATTAAAGCTATATGCTTGAAAATTAACTTAATTTATTGAAAATTTATAAGTTGGGGTTGCAAATTCATTTGTTCTTTGAAAATTCGTCTTTGATTTGAAAATTCATCTCTTGTGGTACTAATTTGATCTTTTTTGATAAAAAAGGGAACTTTTTGTTTGAATATTCTTGTAATTTGTTCATTTTCTTCGATAGAAGGTTCATTTTGTAGGATAAAAAGTTACTATTTATTTAAAAATTAAACTGATTTTGTTGAAAATTTGTATTTTTTGTTAGAAAATGTATGTTTTTTTGTTTGTTTCAAAATTCTTTTCTTGTGGTACTAGTTTAATATTTTTGTAGAAAAAAAAGCAGCGGTTCGGTTAAAAATAATCTTCCCAAAGGAAAAATCATCTTTTTGTTTGAAAGTTTAACTGCTTGGTTAAAAATTTAACTTCTTCTTTAAAAAGTCATATTTTTTTATTGACAATTCTTCTGTAAAAAATACTTTTTTTTCTTATTGAAAATCCTTTTCTTGTGATAATAGTTTAATCTTTTTTGGAAAAAAGGAAACATTTAGCTGAAAATTCTTGTGTTTTGTTGGAATTTCGATTTTTTTGTTGCTAGATAGTTAATTTTGTTGGTTGAAAATTCATATTTTCGATTAACAATTTAACTACACTTTTGAATATTTGACTATTTGGTCGAAAATTCTTTGTTAACAATTAATTTTCTTTCAGATCCACCTCTGTAGTTGGAAATTAAAGAATTTTGTTAAAAATAATTTTTTTATTTTAAAATTAAAATTCCGTTTTTGGTTTATCTGGCAATTCAACTATTTCGTTAAAAGTTCGTTATTTTTAACTGGAATCATCTGATTAAAAATTAGTTTCTTTTTATTAAAAATTAATTTTGTAAGCAGAAAATGTAACTATTTCATTTTCTTTTCTACCCATTAAAAAAACAATTCATCTTTTTGAATATAAAATTAATCTTTTTTTTTAATAGAAGTGATCTTTCTTGTTGTAAGGGCACTTTTTTGTTAAAAATTAAATTTTTCGTGTTAAAAATTCAAGTCTTCTAAAAAATTCTTCAAGGAAATAAACTTAATCTGGTTGGAAATTCATCCTTACAAGTTGAAAATTCAACTATTCCGTTAAAAGTTTAACTATTTTGTTTAAAATTCATCTCGTTTGCTTGAAAGTTCAACTATGCGGTTGTAAATGCTACTATTTAATTAAAAATTAATTCTTGTTTTTGAAATACTAACTATTATATTGAAAATTCATTTTTGTTTATTTTAAATGATAATTTTTTATGCAAGTTCATCTTTTCAGGATTAAAAATGAACTGTTTTCTAAAAAATTCGACTTTTAGGCTTCTTAACTCTTGCTAAAATCTTTTCTTTTTTCGTTGAATTCAATTGTGTTTAATTAAAAATAAAATCCTTTTTTGGTGAAAACTCAACGATACTTGGTTGCGAAAATTGATCTTTGTTAGTTGAAAATGCATCTATTTTGTTGAAAATTCGTCTTCTTTTCTAGAAAATTATTTTTTTGTTTAAAATTTCATATTTTTGGTTGAAAATTCATCTAATTTATTCAACATCCAGTATATTTTGACTTTAACTCGTAGGAATTTAAAGTTTTTTATATTGAATTAAATATGGTATTTATTTAAAAGAATTTTTTCCACTCTTTTCTTAAAAATTCCCCTATTTTTCCTATTTTGAGATGATTTTGGGCTGCAAAGTCCACAATTAGTCAATAATTAAAATCTATTGTCTCGACGCCTCCATTATACACCGCGTCGCGTTTAGGCGGTGTACCGCTCCAGCGTCGCGTTTAGGCGGTGTACCTCTCCAGCGTCTCGTTTAGGCGGTGTACCGCTCCAGCGTCTTGCTTAGGCGGTGTACCGCTCCAGCGTCTCGTTCAGGAGGTGTACAGCTTAGTGTCGCGTTTTTGGAATGTAGACGTTGATCTGCTTAATTTTTTATTAGAAATTTTCTCTCAAGTATTCAAAATTCCTTCTAGAATCTCCCAAAACGTCATTTTAATTTGATCTTACACTAAGGAGGCATCTCATTATGACAGGAAATATCCAAGGACTTGAGAGCAACGGAATGAGGCTGTCAGTTTTATATGTGTAATGAGTGTAGGTTTCGAGAGGAGATCATAATGATCTGAAGGAGTGCCTCCTCGTAACTTTTACCTTTTTTAAATATGACGCCATCTCATTTTCATTATAATTAGATACATTATGTATACGCGAATTGTATTTATCCGTCGATGAAGCTAGCGGTACCACAATAATAATAATATTAAAATCTCTCTTTTGATCTCAAAATAGAAGACGAGTCTTTGAAATATTAATTTGAAATAACAGTCTCAGGTTCATCGCCTTTCCGATTGGTTCCCTGAGAACCAGTCAACGTTGAGTCACGTCTATTCTGCCATTCAAGGAAATCCTTTCCTTTTTTTTTTGTTTACAAAACCTGGTCCGTACCGATTTGTCGAGAAACGTTTGAAACTATCATGCTTGCTTTAATGATTTATTTTTCACTCATTTTTATAAATAATTTTGCATATTAACAGAGGGTGGTTGCAGGACAGGTTAAACCTTGCAATCAGATCGGGTAGACCTTTAAAAAATTGGAAAGTAATTTGAAGGAATTTTTAAGATTTTAGTTTTTTTTTTAAAGATTCTGAGGAATTTTTAATAGATTTCAATATTTTGAAGGTTAAAGATTTTAGGGTATTTTTCAAAATTCTAAGGGAGTTTCTAGAGATTAAAAGCGTCCAAAATATTTGAAAATATTTCAGGGTATTTTTGAAGATTAAAAGGAACTTTTTGATAGATTTCAATCATTTTTAACATATTTAAATAATTTTTAACATATTTAAATAATTTGAAAGAATTCCAAGGATTTTAAAGAATTTAGGGTATCTTAAAAGATTCCAAGAAAATTTGAGTAGATTTTAATAATTTGAAGGTATTCCAAAGGATTTAAAATATTTTAGGGTATTTTTAAAAACGCCAAGGAATTTTTTAGAGCTCTAAAAATGTTCAAAGGATTTTAAAAGATTTGATAGGATTCAAAGAAATTGTAGGGTATCGTAAAAGATTCTAAGAAATTTTTATTTTATTTATATAATTTAGGATATTTTTAAAAATGTCAAGGAATTTTCTAGAGCTTTCAAAAATTTCGAGGGATTTCAAAAGATTTTATAGGATTCAAACAAAATTTAAGGTATTTAAAAATATTCCAGGAAATTTTTAATAGATTTCAATAATTTGAAGGTTTTTCAAAAAATTAAAAAAATTGTACCGAGGAAATTCAATAATTTGAAGGGATTTCGAAGAATTTAAAAGGATTTGAAATATGTTAGGGTATTTTTAATAAATTTCAAAAAATTCAAGTGATTTCAACTGCTTTTAAATATTTAAGGGTATTTTAAAAAATT
>JAWWLR010000148.1:11557153-11572682 GCA_035041075.1 Acraspis erinacei | reverse complement strand
TTTGAATGATTTCATAGAATTTGGGAAAATGTAAAGCAATTTTATAGATTATTTTAATAATTTTTCAAACAATTTATTAAAGAAAGATTGAGTGATTTCGTAGCTTTTCAAAGATTTTCAAATATCTTGAAGAATTTGAAGGATTTTAAGAATTTTATTTGAAAGGATTTAAAGTATGTTAGGGTATTTTTAATAGATTTCAAAAAGTTCAAGTAATTTCACCTGATTTTAAATATTTAACGGTATTTTAAAAAATTTAAACGAATTTTCAGTATCTTAAAAAATGTTCAAAGGATTTTAAATATTTTAGGGTATTTTCAAAAACTCCAAGGTTTTTAATTGATTTCATTAATTTAAATGGATTTGAAATACTTTCGGGTGTTTTTGAAAATTTAAAGGCATCTTCAAGAGCTTAAAAAAGTTTCAAAGGACTTTAAAAGATTTAAAAGTATTTGAAATATGTTAGGAAAATTTAGAAGATTCCAAGGAATTGTTTATTCATTTCAATAATTTCAATGGATTTCAAAGAATTTGACAGATTTTAGAGTATTTATAAAAATTGCAAGGGGTTTAAAAAAATTTTAAAGGATATAAAATATACTTTGCGTTATTTTTAACTCATATGAATAATTTGAAGTGAATCCGACTGATTGGAAATATTGAAGGGTATTTTTTAAAATTTGAAGAAATTTTCAATATCTTTCAACAGATTAAATTATTTCAGGGAATTTAAAAACATTTTAATGAATATTTATTTAATTTCGATAATTTGATAGATTTTTGGTTATTTTTAATGATTCAAAAGAATTTTTTATTGATTTCAATGATTTTAAGGAATTTTAAAAGCTCGCAAGCTATTTTAATCAATTTTTCGGGCTTTTAGGAATCGAAGAAATGTAATATTTTTATGAAGAATTTAATCAAGGTAAATGGGGGATCTCGTAGGGTTTCAAAGATTTGAAGAAATTTTCAAAGCTTTTTTGCAATTCATTTAAATTCATTTGGATATTCACCCTGAAATTTGGAAATTCATTTAAATGTTTCTAAATTCACTCAATTCAATGGATTTTTGGAATTTTTGAATGTTTTTATTCAATTCATCCTGAAGTCTTTCAAAATATCCATGAATTCTTAGGTATTTCATCAAATTCTGTTGAATTAATTAACATTTTTTTTATAAATTTCATCAAATTCTCATTTCTCTTAAATTGTTTTAAATTTACTACCATGTTACTGGAATCAATAGAGTTTTTTCCTAATTAATTATTTTGAATTCTCTTAAATTCAAAAGAAAATTAGTTTATTCACTTCTTAAGTTTAAAATTAGTCACTATTGGTCACTTTTTCGATTTAAATAGTTCATTCTTTTCAAGGGTTTCAAGTAAATTTGCAGCCCTAAGAATAATAAATTAAAAATTTATAATTTGATATTGAAATTAATGATCAGGAAAAATGAAAAATTTGTCATAAAAAGTCGGGCAATTTTAAAAACGAAATTTTGCAGCCTTCCTGTATTAATCCCGCAAAGAAAAAATGCGACAATTAAAAAAAATCGAATCTATGTTGCAGGAAAAAGGTAATAATCAATAATCGCGTTTTCTTTTAACAAAAAGTTGAAAATTCATCGCATGTTTTAAAGCCTGTTTCTGCTATCAAAATTTTTACTAAACTGATTGGTTTTTTCACCGAGAATTAAAATGAGGAAAGTGACACGCTCGAAAATTACAGCTACTTGAAACCTGAAACTCGTTAAATTATCCTCTTTAAAAAAAAAATCGGTTTAAACCGAGTATTGCATTACGAATAATTTTAGTTTAGATTTAATTTAGGGATCACATTCAGGTTTAGTTTTTATAGATTTAAAATTATGTGGTTTGCTCTTCTTTTAGAAATGGTTCGGAAATTGAATGAGTAGTAGTAATTAATTTGAAATTAGATCGGAAGTCATTTATCGTGAATCTGAATCTAGTTAAATTTTATTTTATTTTATTATTATTGCTCACAGCTAGCAGTAAATTGCGCAAATTAGTTTCCTATCTCGGCAAGAATGATGTATAAAAATAATTTAAAAAAAAGAAGAGGTGGATATTTTGATGATGGTAATAAAATGTTGTGCAACTTGAGATGAAAAATCTCAAAGGTTCAGAAGTGGGCTCTAAATTCTAAATTTTACTATGCCTTTTTACTAATTGAAAGAACGCAAAGAGCAATTACCATTTTCGAAGTTTAATTTCATTAGGTTTTCTAGAAGCCAATTACTTTTGAGTGATTAAAAGTGTTTTTAAAATATAAATTTTATGCTAACTTTTTAATCACATTTTTAATAATTCAACTTCACTTTTTAAAAATATTAACTTTATAATTTGAATGTACACCGCCTAAACACAACTTGGAGAGGTATTTAATGTATTTAATGGTTTAAATTTTGAGTTTCCAAAATTAGAAATGTTTTCAGTTTCAAAATTAAAGTGGTTACAAATTTCCAGCATCAAAGCTTTATTTTTTCAAAAATTGTCATTTTTCGAGAGTGGTATAAATTCATTCGTCCCAGAATTTGAAAGTGATCTTCAACATTTAAAAGATTCTGAGTTTCTTCTTGAAACATGATTGAAAAAATGTCAAATGGAATATTAAAATATTTAAATTTTTTAAAATTTGTAATTACAGCACAATTTTATTTTTAAACTGAGAATTTTCAAAATTCAAAATGTTTTCAAAATTAGATTTTAAAAGATCTATTTTTCATTAAAATTACAAATGATTGTTTTTAAATTAAAACCTTTTTTGTCGAGGATTCAACTATTTTCTTACAAAATCGTCCTTTTAGATTAATTCAAATCTTCTTAATTTAAAATTATAAATATTTTCTAGTTTAATTATTTAATATTTTGAATTTTTTTGTATAAATTCCAACTGCTTTTTATTTAAAATTCAAATCTTTTTGTATTCTTCACAGAATTATAATTATATAATCTTAAGACTAATAAAGAAATAAACCTTAAAAAATAAATAATTATTCAAAATTTGTATTTTGCTCTTTTTGAAACTATTTTGCTACTTTCTTTTAAAATTTGTGATAATATTGACACTATTTTTAATTTCTCCATTGAGTTTGAAGCCTGGTTTTGAAATAATATTAAAAAATGGAAAATAAGTTATTTAGGTCCGAAATTCAGGCCAGAAGAGATGACATCTTGACTGTCGTATATATTTAACTGTCCCCTTTCCCTATAACTAATCGGCACACACGTGGGTGTAATTAAAATTCTATTTTCACCTCTTGTTAATCACATTAACAAGTACCTGAAAGAGAAATCTTGCTTAGTGTTAATTATTTTTTGTTTCATAATTAAATTAATTACGACAGGAATAATACTTATTTTAAAGTTGTAGAAGACTAAAATAAAAACCTTGAAAATCTAACGAAACTATTGAAAATTAAAAATATTAATTCAGCAAATAGAACAAAGAAGACTGAAGTTAAAATTAAATTTGCAAAATCGTTATTATAAGAAATTTATTTGTTCTCAATTAATAAAAGTTTCTTTTTCAACTTCTTCAGCACAGAAAAAAAAACAACTTGCACTTTCCAACATTTTCTCTCTACTTTCTTAACATAAACGAGAACCACATTCTTTTTAGTCATTGGGTAATAATGCGTGCTAAGCATTTATAAAATATATTACACTTTCCCTGGAGTTAATTGTTTTTCATTAATTAGAACAAATTCTGACGCTTTCAATACTTGTTACCTAGATGAATCAAAATGTCTCGGAAAATGTATTGGCTGAATAGACTTCAATTTATTCTCTCTTTACAAAAATCCTTTTTTTCCTGTTTTCAAGAAATTTCTCCTTCTGATTATTATTTGGTTGAAAATTCAATTATTTTGTTAAAATTCAACACTTTTGTTCAACTTTTATCTTTTTTGGTTGACAATTAATCTGTTTTGTTAAAAACTCGAATTTTTTAGTTGAGAATTTAACTATTTTGGTAGAAAATGATTTTTTTTATAAAAAATTAGATTTATTCGTTTTTTAAATTCAACTATTTTTGTAGAGAACTCGAATATTTGGTTGAAATTTTTTTTAAACAGTCTTCTTTTGTTGAAAATTTTACTGTTTAGTCTGTTTAATCTTTTCTGGGAGAAAAGTCATTTTTTCTGGTTGAAAATTAAGTTTTTTGTTGAAACTTGATCTTTTTGGGTTAACATGTCTACAATTATTTTTTTGGTTAGAAATTATTATTAGGTTGAACATTTAATTGTTTTGCTAGAAATTATCTTTTCCCTGCAAATTAAATTTTGCGCGGAAAATTCGCTTTTTTGGGTTGAATATTCAACTATTTTTATTTAAAATTAAACTATTTTCTTGCAAATGAACTTTTTTGTTGAAAATCATATTTTCCTGTTTAGAATTAAACTAGTTGGTTTAAGAATAAGCTTTTTGTCGGAAAATCATATTTTGGGGGTGATAATTCAATTATTTTGTACAAAATTCTTGTGGGGGGGGGGGGGTAAAAATTCAACTGTTTTTCTTATAAATTCAGCCGTTTGGTGGAGAATGAACTTTTTTGTAGAAATTTCGTATTTTTGGCTTAAAATTCATATCTTCCGATGGGAAGTTGAATTTATTAGCACAATATTATTATTTTTTAATTTAAATATTACACTCTTGGTTGCAAGTTCAATTGTTTTGTAGAAAATCCGTGATTTTTGTTTGAAAATTCATCTCTTGTTTGGCGATTCAACTATTTTCGTAGAAAAATCGTTTTTATTATTTGGTTTCAATTATTATAATTTTAAAAAATTGAAAATTCAATTATTAAGTCGAAAATTCGGCTTTGTTTTTTTTAATCCATTTTTTTTAAATTTATTTTTTAACTGAAAATTTGACCATTTCATTTTTGATTGAAAATTTATCTTTCTTATAGAAAATTCAACTATTCGGTTGAAAATTCGTCTTCGTTGTCTGAATTTAATTCTTATTTTGTTGAAAATTTATTTTATTTTAAAATAAAAATTTATCCATTTCAGTTTTGGTTTATACTTGATCTTTCTTATAGAAAATTTACCATTTAAATTTATTCATTCCATTTTGGGTTAAAAATTGATGTTTCTTATAGAAAATTCAACTATTCGGTTGAAAATTCATCTTTGTTATTTGAATTCAATGCATTTTTGGTTAAAAATGTATTATTTTTTCTCAATTAAAAATTGATCTATTCCATTTTGGTTGAAAATGGATTTTTCTTATAGAAAATTCAACTATTCTTTTGAAAATTCGCCCTTATTGTTTAAATCCAATTCTTTTTGTCGTTGAAAATTTAGAATTTTTTCTTGACTGAAAATTTATTTATTCCACTTTTGGCTGAAAATTGATCCAATAGAAAATTCAACTGTTTGGTTGAAAATCCACCTTTGTGATAAAATACGGAAATTATATTCGCACGTCGTATAGAATTCAGTGCTTGAATTTGTCGATGGTTTCAGTTTGGTAAATTCACGGTCAGTGCATCTTGCGTGTTACAAAAAAAAAAATCCTCAAAGGAGGTCAAAGAAGCCGTAAAAAGAAGCTTCTGTTTTCTTCTCCATGCAAGTTACTAAGTTTAGCATATCGCGTGCAGATAATTTTTATTTTAGTAGTTTTTTATTATTGTACTCTCACCTAAATCGTTGGCCCCCTACTTATAAAAAATAAAAAAGGTTACTTTTATTTTATTTATTTTTAAATTCGAGCCAAGATTATTCAACATTCCGGGTCTTATTTGCAAATTTTACTGAAAATTGTAAATTGAATCTTGAAGGGAATTTATTGAAATTTCTGAAGATTCTGGAATTGTAGATCTAGAGTAGATGAAGATAAAAGACTGAATAAAAAGTTGCCTGACCTGAATTGATTCCCTTTAAATTTTCACAATGCAGTTCCGATAAAATGGGACAAAGATAGATACGCACGTCTAGAATTTAAAGGCATTCGATCTGCTCTTAAATGGTCAGGGTCACTGGTTTCTCATAATGGTCATGGTCGTGTTCAACTCCTGATCGGGGACGCGATTTAAACAGATAAAGACAAGTTTTTTTTCTATTAGTTTTTTTTTTATAAAGTTGAGTCACATTTGTTGCAAAAATTAACAAATGAAGTTCAAAAAGAATAACAGTAAAATAATTATTTTAAAAAGTGGAAGTTGGTCCCCTCGGGATTTTCAGTGTTCCTCTTTTTCACTTTTTTTTAAAGAATTCCTTCTTGAATTAAAATGTTTAGTTGAAAATGTAATTATTTTGTTGAAAATTCTTTATTTTAGATTGAATATTCAATTTGTTTTGTTACCATTTTTTGTTGTTGAGAATTTTGGTGAGATTCAATTGCTTGTATTTATTTTGAAATATTTTTTACTGCAATTTGAACTATAACATTTTCCGTTCAGAATTTATCTTTTTTTTGTAAAAAAATAATTGGTTGTTGAAAATTCATCCCTTTAATTGAAAATTTAACTATGTTGTTAAAAATTCGTTGTTTGAAAATTTGATTATTCCATTTTGTTGCTAAAAATTAATATTTTAAACTGAAAATTTAATTATTCCCCTTTCTAAATGAAAATTCTACCATTTAGTTGAAAATTCGTGTATTTTGTTGAAAACTAGTTTTTTGGTAGAAAATTAATCTTCTTATTTGAAAATTTATATTTCTAGGTTGAAAATTCAGCTATTTGGTTGAAAATTTAAATATTTTGTTGAAAATTCGTCTTTTGGGTGAAAAATCCATTTATATTAATACGAAATTAATTTGTTTACATTTAACTGTTTTTTGTTTAAATTTAAAGATTTTTGACAAAAATATAAACCATTACTTTTTTTGAGAATTTATCTTTGTTTGTTAAATTTTATTTTGTTGAAGTTCGATTATTTTATTTAAGAATTCGTTTGTTTTCGGTTGAAAATTTCACTATTATATTTTTTGTAGAAAATATATTTTTTTAAATTGAAAATTAATATTCTCTAGTTGAAAATGCATGCACTTGTTTTAATTCGTTAATTTTCGTTCGAAATACAACTGTTGGTTTAAAATGAATCTGCCTTTGTTGAGGATTAAATTATTTTCTTAAAAACTCGTTTTTTTTATGGAATTCTACTGTTTTTTATTTCAACTTAAAATCTTTTTTGGTTGAAAATTCAACTGCTTTTTAAAAAAATTCCTTTTTTTGTTGAAGATTATTCAATTTAGTTGGAAATTTAACTATTTGATTTTAAATTAACTTTCTGGTTGTAAAGTCATATTTTTAGTTTCAAAATTTTACATCTTGATGGAAAGTTCAATTATTTGTTTTAAAATTTAACTGTTTTCTTGAAAATTCGATTATTTGGTAGAAAATTAATCTTTTTGGTTAAAAAATGAACTATTTGGGTAGAAAATTATGTTTGTTGTTTTGCTTTAAAATTCAACAATTGGTGGAAAATTTTTCTTTCTTTCTTCGTTGAAAAATCTTTCTTGGTTGAGAATTCAGTTTTTGGTAGAAAATTATTCTACTGTTTTAAAATTCATCTTTTTTAGCTGAAAATTTAGCTATTTGGATGAAGATTTATTTTTTAAATACAAATGTAATTATTTTGTGTAAAATTAATTTATTTGGTTTAAAAAATCATCTTTCTGGATAGAAAATTCATCTTTTGCCATTGAAAATAAACTTTTTATTGAATATTCAATTTTTCGGGTTAAAAATTCAACTGTCTTCTAAAAAATGCGTTTTGTTGGCTTAAAAAATTCATTATTTGGTTTAAAATTCAACTGTTTTTTGGTTGAAGTTTTTATCTTTTGTGTTTGAAATTTGGACCACTTGGTTGCATTTTGAAAATACAACTATTTAGTTGTGAATGCAACATGTTGATTAAAAAATACTTTTTTGTTAAAAATTCATCTATTTTGTTGAAAATGCAAGACTTGAAATCTTATAAGAATCTAAAAAATTTAAAGAATTTCATATTTGAATTCAAAATTTTATCTACATTAATTTTATTTAAAACAAATAATTATCTTATTATTCCTCTATTTTCGAAAAAAGAACATTATTTCCATCTTATTAATCCAATAAAAGTAGCTTTAATTTAATATTGAATTCAGTAATTTAATAATTAAAAAATAATCGGCCTTATGTAATTGGGAGGATGGAATAAAATTGAATAACGATTTTTATCGGAATAATTGGTGTGCAACGTTGAAAGGAGTCATTGAGCCAACTGTATCGAGACTGTCTCTCATTATCTGATTTTTTTTACTTGTCAATTGTGGCAGAAATGTGACAAACGATCTCAACCTCGGAAATGACCCAGTAGCTGTTTAGATTACAATTCACAAGTTATCTAATCATAGAACGCCCTACCTGCCATCAGGTGGCGAGTTATAAATTATCTGCACCCACTTTATTTCTGGTTGAGCTTCTATCCCAAGTAAAATACTCTCCTAGTCTCTCTTGAAAATTATTACAAAAACAGTTCATAAAATTTATGTCAAAACAAATATTTAAGGCGCTTCAAACAAGTATCGGTTTCTCTTGATCCACTTTACGTCTAAAATAATGAATTGTTGAGCTTAAAGTTTTAATTACAGAATCTAAAGGAAAATATACCGGTTCGGACGGAGTACTTTTTCCGAAAAATGGTTGTTTTTTTTTTGTAATTGAAAATGGAATGTTTCTGTTTTTGCGCCTGAAACCGGAAACACCGGCACCCCAGCGTACACAATAGAGTGTTGCTGGTTTCAGGCGCAAAAAGTACTCTATTTTCAGTTAAAAAAGAAGAAAATTTTCCGAAAAAGCTCTCTGTGCAAAGCGGTATAATTGTCTTTAGGTTTTGTTGTAAAAATATAGCGTATAATAATTGATCCTTTTAGAAGTAAAGTGAATCAAGCAAAACTGTGAATCATTTGAATAGCCTTAAGGTAGTTGTGCTAAAAATCAGGTCTCTAAAAAATATTTTTCGTATGATTTTAAGAATCGATATAATATTACTAATGATGTTATCTCAAATAAAAAACATTTTTAATTCAAAGATTAAAAAGTTACAAAAAAATGTATTTTAACCGAGGTATCTACGCTACCTGGAAATCCCGGAATTATCGCAGGGAATTTTTTTCAAGGTCTGGGAATTTTGTCGAGAATGTGCTTAATTTTTTTTCAAATTGTAATAGAACATTGAATAACAATGATTTTTCATATAGTAAATGTAACTTTTTATTACTGTATTTAATTATTTTCTGAAGATTCCTTTCTTTAAGTTAATTATTAAACTGAAATTTTAACTATTCTATTTTTGGTTGAAAATTGATCGTTTTTAGTTGAAAATTCGTTAATTTTGGTATAAAATTAATATTGTTGGTTGGAAATTCGTCTTTTTGTTTGAAACTTCAACCGTCTGTATGCAATTATTTCTTTTTTTTTAACTCAAAAAGCTTTCTTATTTAAAAATTCAACTATTGTTCAAATGTCGAATTTTTTGTTCGAATTCAAATGTTTTAATTAAAAGTAAATATTTTTTGCTGGAATATCAATTACTAGATTTTTTCTTCAGAATTCGTTTTTTTAGTATGAAAATTTAATTATTTGGTTAAAAGTTAAACTCTTTTGTTAAAAAATAATTTTGTTGTTAAATATTTACAATTTTTATTGAAATTTCATCTCTTTGATTTAAAAATCAATTTTTTAAACCGCAGATCGAAATATTCCTATTTTGACTCAAAATTGATCTTTTTCAGTTTAAAATTTAATCTTTTTCTATTTGGTTTTTGGTTCAAATTTCAATCTTTTCAATGAAAATTTAAATATTCCATTTTTGGCTAAAAATTGATCTTTTTAGTTCAAAATTCAACAATTTGGTTAATTTTTTTTAATTTCACGATTTATATTTATTGTTGAAAATCATGTATTTTGTTGAAATTTCGTTTTTTCTTTGGCTGAAAAAGAACTTCAAATTTAACTATTCAATTTCTTGTTGAAAAATTATCTTTTATAGTTGAAAATTCGTCTTTTGGTAGAAATTGACCTTCTTGGTTGAAAATTTAATTATTCTGGTTAAAGATTCATAATTTTAGTTGCAAAGTCATCTCTTTTGTTGAACATAATCTTTTTAACTGAAAATTTTACTATTCAATTTTTGTTTGGAAATTTTTTTTTAATAAAAATTTAATTATTCCAGTTAAAGTTCTATAATCATAGTTGAAAATTCATCAGATGCGTTGACAATCAATTTTTTTAACTGAAAATTTAACTTCTATTTTTTGCTAAAAAACTAATGCTTTGAAAATTCATGTATTCTGTTGCAGTCTCCTTTTTTGTATAAAATTGCACTTTTTGTTTGAAAATTAATTTTCTCATTCATGTATTTTGTTAAAAAATCATTTTTTGGTAGAAAATTTATCTTTATATTTAAAAATTAATCATCTTATTTGAAAATTCATCTTTTTGGTTGAATAGTCAAGTATTCCAGTTAAATATTTATAATTTTCATTGAAAATTAATGTATTTTGTTGAAAATTTAACTTTTACTATCAGAGATTCATAATTTTAGTTAAAATTTCATCACTTCTATTAAAAATTTAACTAATTTGTTGAAAATTTGTTTAGTTGAAACATAAACACTTTTATTAAAAATGTATTCTTTGTGGTTTAAGATTTTTTGTTGCAAATTCAACTGTTTGGTAAAAAATTAGTTTTATCTTGTTACAAATGCAATATTTTTTTCTAGAAAAGTTAGGAATTGGATGCGATTTAAATTGAATTTAATATTTTACCACATTACTGAATTATAAGCATAAGAAGATAAAGTAAAAATTTGAATTATTATTTAAATTCATGGACTTTAGAGACAACTTGATGAAATGATAATGTGTTTACTATTTTTTAATTATTAATTAATCGATTGTTCTAATACATTTAAGAATAATATAAGAATCTGATTGTTCATAAGAAACTCGGGAAGGTGTTTATATTTCGAGGCGATTGTTTAAAAAAATGCGAAATATTTGCGAAAAATTATACCTGGAAAAAATCTGGAATTGACCGGGAATTTTGTTCAGGATTTGAATGGACCAGGTGTCGACTGAAATCGTTCAAATTTTTTAAAAGAAAACTATTAAACCAATAGTTACATTTCAAGATTATTGACTTTTTTCAGAATTTTTTATAAATTGACAATAAGAAACGATGTGAAAACATTTAATTAGAAAAACTATTGTTCAAATAATTGTTGTTCTTATGTCTTAAATCTATAATATCATTCCAGTTATTTCGTTAAAGCCAAAGGAGCTTTAACAAAAGAGAATTCACAATCATCAAATTACTATTGTCGATGCTTTGACCTTTAGTTTTGAAAAATCGGTGCACAAGTGTGGGGAATATACTCTCTAAATTTGAATTAGTAAAATATAACTGATTATCAGTTAAATTCTACTAATTGCCAAAGCTGGAACTGAGCTACTGATGATCAGTATTGTATCCAAATACGAAAGTGAAATAGAGAAATAAAATCAATTATCGAGGAACCTTGAAGAAATAATTTCCAAAGAATAAGAAGTTCTCACAGTTATAAATTCGAAACTTGCCTTATTGTTCCCAGCTCGCGCTTCACAGAAGTGAAACCGAGTCTATAAAAATTTTCTTTATAAAACTGGCGAAAGAAAACAATCGCTATAAAACTGAATGGGAATTTCTCCAACTTCTCGTTCCATTTTAGCTGACCACTTTCGAAGTCTGCAGATTTTACAATAAATCTATTCAGTAATATTTAAATGCAGATAGGTATTCATTCAGGCAGTAATTAGTAAACTCGAAAAGTATTATTTGTTGAGTTACTTACGAGGAAACTGTTAGAAAATCGAAATTATTTCCCCTATTCCCCTCTGTTCCTCTGTTTGGAAATCAAACTATTTTGTTGAAAATTCGTCCTTTTTGGTTGAATTTAACAACAATTTTTGAATTTAAAATTAATATATTTTTTGTTTGAAATCTCAACTTTGTATTTTTGGTTAAAAAATAATTCTTCTTGGTTGAAAAGTCTGCTAATATACTTTTCTTTTAGAATTGACCTCTTTTGGTTAAGGATTCAAATATTTTACTGAAAATTGAGTTATTTTATTGCAAATTGACTACTTCGTTAAAAAGTCATATTTTTTGTTGACAATATAACTGTTTTTCTAAAAATTCGTCTTTTTGGATTTAAAATTCGTCCTTTGGGATTAATTTTTTTTATATATAAAAATCACTTTCTTGGTTGAAGTTAAATCTTTTTTATTTAAAAATTTGACCACTTGATTGGACATTCATCGTATTAGGTTGAACATTCAAATATTTAGATAAAAAATCAACTATTTTACTAAAAATTTAATTGTTTTATTAACAATTCAACCGTTTTGTTAAATAGTGATTTTTTAAACCGAAAATTCAGCTGGTTTGCTCAAAATTCGTCATTTTGGTTAAAAATTAATTTTTTTTTTGCTAGAAAACTGGTTTTTGTTGGTTGTAAATTAAACATTTCAGATTGGAATTGCAGCTGTCTTCTAAAAAATTCGTATTTTTTGGCCTGCAAATTTTTTAGATTGTATTAATGCTTTCTTACTCTTTTTTTGGTTTTTACAACTTAGTTTAAATTTGAACTACTTTGCTAAAAATGCATTTTTTTTTTGTTTCAAGATTTAATTATTTAGTTAAACATTCGTTTTTTGAAGTTGAAATCTAATCTTTTTAACTCAACGTTTCTTTGTTGAATTGTTTAAAATTTATATTTATTGGTTGAATTCAACTGTTTTGGATTTTAAATAAAAATCTATTTTAATTGAGATATCAAGTATCATATTTTTCTTTGAAAATTTATTTATTTAAATAAAAATTAATCTGTTGGACTAAAAGTCAATCTGTTTTTTATGGTTCAACTATTTTGATTAAACTTACTCGTTTTTAGTTTAAGTCAATTATTTTTTTATTCAAATTTTAAATCTTTTGTTGAAATATAAATTATTTTTTTTTTATCTTGCTTGGTTCAAAATTCAACTTCTGTGTTAAAAATTATTTTTCTGGCTGAAGATTCGTCTCTGATTTAAAATTTATTTATTTTATTAGAAATTTTTTTTTATATAATTTGTTCATTGCTTAACAATTTTTAACTAAAACTTAATATATTTTGATTGAGGGTTTGACTTTCTTATTAAAAGTTCGTTGCTTTTGGTTAAATTGAACTGTTTTTGTTTTAAAACAAAAATATTTTTTTTTTAAATTTTTAAATTTAAGCTTTAGTATTAAGTTGTAAACTCTTAAGTAAATTCGTTCGAAACCTTATAAGGAGAGCTTTAGCTCTTGGTGTCTTTTTCCTTGACCCCTACGAAGTTACGTGTGCACAGTGAGAATAAAGCAGCTCTTTAAAATGTGTGAATTCCTTTACTATTTTCTATTGTAGTGTCTTAACTGTAAATAGATATTTGCATTCTTAAATTTTTCTGGATTAAGAATTTTAGGAGTATTTTGAAAATACACACACAATTTAATAGGAATGATTCCTTATTTGTAAAATAGCTTTATATTACTGTATTTAACTATTTTATTGAAAATTCTTTTTTTTTTGTTGGAAATTAATTTTTTTAACTGAAAATTTAACTATTCTATCTTTAGTTGAACATTGTTCATTTTTATATAGAAGATATTGTTATAGAACATATTGATATTCGTTTTTAGTTAAAAATTCTAATACCTGGTTAAAAAGTCGTGTATTTTGTTGAAAATTCGACAGTTTCTTTTCCATTTTTTCTCCTTTGACTGAAAAATCTTTCTTAGTTCGAAATTCAACTCGTATTGAAAAGTCGTCTTTTTGCTTGAATTGAACTTCTTTTAATTAAAGAATTAAAATATTTTTTGTTTGAAATATCAATTACTACATTTTTGGTTCCGAATGATTCTATTTTTTTAACGAAAATTTAATTACTTGGTTGAAAGTTAAATTATTTTATTAAAAATTAATTCTTTTAGTTTAAGACTCATCATTTTCATTGAAAAATCGTCTCTTTGACTAAAAAATGATGTATTTTGTTTAAAATTAGTTTCTTTTCCTAAAAATTCATTTTTTTACTGAAAATTTAACTATCCTTCTTGAAACATAACTATTTTGTTGAATTTTTTAAAAATGAATATTGAATAATAATATAATTTCGTTAAACATTTGTTTTGTAATTAAAAAAGCAACTATTTAATTTTTTGTTGTAAAATTATCTTCTTTAGTTGAAAATTCATCTTATTGGTTGGACATTATTTTTTTACTAGAAATTTAACTATTTAATTTTTGGTTGAAAAAAAACTGCTTGGTTGAAAGTTAAACCCTTTTGTTAAAAATTCATCTTTTTGGTTTAAATTCATCACTTTGGTTTAGAATTTGTTGTTTTTTGGAAAATTTAATTTGTTGACTAAAAATCTAATTATTATGTTTTTGGTTGGCAATTTCACTTTTTAAATTGAAAATTCGCATATTCTACTGCAAATTCGTTTTTTTTTCGGAAGAAATTAATCATCTGGGTTGAAAATTCATCTTCCTAGTTTAAAATTCAGCTATTCCAGTTAAAGATTCATCATTTTCAGTTTCAAGTTCATCACTTTCGTTCGCAATTATTTTTTTTGTGTGGAAAATTAATTTTTTAAACTGAAAATTTAACTGTTATTTTTTTGGTTGAAATTTTATCTTTTTTAATTGAAAATTCAACTATTTCATCAAAAATTCAACTTTTGCATTTAGAATTCATAAAATTATTTGAAACCCCTCTTTTTGTAAACATTAATTTCTTTTTTTTTTTAATATTACTATTTTTCGAAAATTAATTTTTTGATCTGAAAATTAATTTTTTTGTTTGAATTGAAAATTTAACTAGCAATTGAACTATTTTATTTCGGGTTGAAGATTCATTATTTTATTTGAAAATTCATCAGTTTAGTTGAAAATGAATCTTTTTTAGTTCATAATTCAAATATTTGCTTGAGTATTTGGCTGTTTTAGTTGAAAATTAATGTATTAAGCTGAAAAATCATACTTTTTGGTAAAAAATTAAACTTCTTGTTTAAAATTTTTTTATTTATTAGTTTCAGATTCAAGTATTCCATTTAAATATTCTTAATTCTGGAAAATTCATCTTTTTAGTTGAAGATTTGCTTTTTTTCTTGGTGGAAATTTTTTTTCACTAAAAATTTAGCTAGTGCCACTTTTAGTTAAAATATGATCTTTTTTAATTAAAAATTCATTTATTTGTTTGGAAATTGATTTTCCAAGTTAAGAGTTCAACTATTTGGGTGACATTTTATGTATTTTGTTGAAAACTCGTCTTTTGCATCGAAACTTGACCTTTTGGATGGATATTTAACTATTTGGTTAAAAAATCATCTATCTCGTTAAAAACCCATTATTTTTACTCATTAATTAAAAAAATATCTTGTAACGTAATTTATCAAAGCCTCCTAACTTAAACATATTAATTAAACTCCTGGAAACGAAAAATAAAATTATTTATAA
>JAWWLR010000148.1:11530241-11542935 GCA_035041075.1 Acraspis erinacei | reverse complement strand
TACGTGACCATTAATTTTCGCGGAACGAGTTTAGAAGAAACGAGTATTCCCCTCTGTGGTCAAACGTGAGCACTTCCATATGAAGCCAGTTGGCGGGAAGAGAAGGTAGTGAAGGAGAAATTCTCAGCGGTACGGTCTAGAAACTGCTTGTAAACCGGTGTCGCATGTCACTATTATCTCATTTTCTGTTTGAAACTCTCATGTTCTTGGTATTTTATGCGCATTTATGCAACTGTAGCACAAAAATCGAGACATTGAGACAAGTTTAGACGCGCAAAGTTTAATAATCGTTTACTTTATTATTATCATTGTCAGTGCGTTGCAAAATGTCTCCGAAGAAGAAGATGATGTATGTAAGTACGAAAATAATGTTTTTGTTCAAAATTCCAATGTAATTAACATACTGTAAATAGTTCTTTTCGCACCTCATCTACCGGCACAATGCATGCTAATAATTACCGTTACATTATCTTGTAGTCAGGCATTGTATCCAAAAATCATGAACGTTACGAAGTGAGATTCGATTTTTGAAATGTTTTTAATTAATGGAAAAAAATAGTTTGGATATTTTGCTTGATTTTTTATTTCACTCGGTTTCGTTGGTTTGCATATGTTGGCATGGTGTTTTCTGGCATTGTTTTGTTGGCTTTGTGTGTTTGAAACTTGTATCACTCGCAGAAACTATACCTAACCTCCAAATTCAGGAAATTTAATCATTTCCGAAATTGTTTACGTTTGCCAGGGTGGCGACTTGACCGGCAATTTAATTTAAAAGGTGGTGATTTACTTCTGATTGCTTAATCAACAGTCACATTTTAGTTGAATATTTCATAGTTTTAGTTGGAAATTGATATTTTTTAGTGGAAATTTTAATTGACCGGGAAAATTGAAAAACTTAACCAGGAAATGACCGAGAATTTGAAATTGTTCGCCGAATCACCACGCTGTTTACAAACTGTAAATAGTTTCATGTAATTATTCCATAAGAATCAGTGATCTTTATGGGAAATTAAAAAAAAATGTGTAAAGTTTGCACAACTAACAGTGTAAAATTCCACGAAAGAAAAACAAGTAAATGTTCTGTAATTTCTTCTAAATTTTGTGAATTTGCATCGCTCTTTACACGAAAATTAACATGATTCTTTATGTAAATTGCCCACATAGATCACTGGTATTTTTATCTCATATGATAATCCCTAAAAGTTGATTCCAAGAAAACAAAAACACGTTTCCAGTGCAAACATAACCTATTCTAATTCTTTTAAACTTTTATCATTTATCTGGGTCTCTCCTCAACCTGGAAAACCTGGAATTTTCAGGGAATTTGTTATATACCTCGAAATTTTAGGGAGTTTTTTCTAGAGCGTTCTTAAATTTTTTTAATGGCAATATAAAATTTAATAACAATTATTATTTTTTTGTAAAAGTAGCTTCATTTTTTCATTATTCTTCTTATTATTGTTATTCATGTATTTTGTCGAAAATTCTATCGTTTTGGAAGAAAATTAATTTTCTTGTTTAAAAATTCAACAGTTTGTTGGCAATTGTTTCTATCTCTTGATTAAAAAATCTTTTCTTGGTTTCAAATTCAGCTCATGTTGAAAAATCGTATTTTTTGGTTGAATTAAATTATTTTTGATAAAATTTTTACAATCTTTTTTTGTTTTAATATCAACTGCTACATTTTTCATTCAGGATTCATATTTTTTTTGGAATTGAAGTTAAATTATTTGGTTGAAAGTTGAGTTCTGTTGTAAAAATTCACGTTTTTGGTTTCAAATTAATCCATAAATTGATCTTTTCTAGTGAAAAATTCAACTATTTGGTTGTGAATTCATATATTTCGTTGAAAAATCTTTTTTGATAGAATATTTTTACGTGCGAAATACATTTTTTCAAATAAAAATTTTATTATTGTATTTTTGGTTGAAAATTATTTTTTTTTGGTTGGATTCGACTGTTTTTTATTGAAAACTAAGATATTTTTTGGTTAAAAATTATACTCTTTTGTTAAAAATTAATTTTTCTGATGAAAGATTCATATTTTTTATTGAAAATGCATCTCTTTAATTGAATATTTAACTATTTCGTTGAAGTTTCGTTTTTTATTGATAATTAATTTTGTTCACTGAAAATTTAACTACATTATAGTTAAAAATTTAATTATTTTGTTGAAAATAGGTCTTTTAAACCTTTTTTTGTTGAAAATAAATTTTCGTATCTGAAAATTCAACTATTTAATTTTTGGATGGAAATTGATCTTTTTTAGTTAAAAATTCATGTATTTTGTTGAAAATTCGTCTTTTTTGTTAAAAAATTCAACTTCTGGCTGCAAATTAATTTTCTTTTAATTGAATATTAAATTATTTTAGTTGAAAATTTACCTTTTTTGTAAAAAAAAAACTAATCGGTTGAAAGTTAAAATCTTTTCTTAAAAATTCACCTTTTACGTATAAAATTCATTACTTTAGTTTAAAATCCATTTTTTGTTGTGAATAATTAATTTTTTTAACTGGAAATTTAACAATTCTATTTTTTGGTTGAAAATTGATCTTTTTTAGTTCAAAATTATACTATTTTATTGAAAATTCAACTATTTCGTTTAAAATCAATGTATTTAGTTGAAAAATCCTCTTTTTTGGTAAAAATTAATCTTCTCAGTTGAAAATTCATCTTTTTAGTTGACAATTCCCCTTGAAGATCAATTATTTTATTTGAAAATCCGTTTCTTTGTTTAAAAATCTTGTAACTATTATTTTGAAAATTATTAATAATTAATAATTAAATATTATTAAAAATAATTAAATTTATATAATTTTTTAAATTTAAATATTCTAGTTTTGGTTGAAACTTTATTTTTTCATCTAATTCACATATTCTGTTGATAATTGTCTTTTATGGAAGCAAATTATCATTTTAGTTCAAAATTCGTCAGTTTGGTTGAAAGTTAATGAAAATTTCTTTTTAAATTGAAAATTCAACTATTTCGTGAAAAATCGATTTTTTTGTGGACAATTATCTTTTTTTTTAAGTTAATCTTCTTCTTTAAAAATTATTCTTTTCGTTTGAAAATTCAAGTATTCCAGTTAAATAGTTAACATTTTATTTGAAAATTGATCTTTTATGTTGTTTATTTATATTTCTTTCGTTGAAATTTGAGCTCTTTGATTGAAAACTTGTTTTTTCTTTGCATGAAAAGGAATTTTTTGTCGAAAATTTAAATATTTTGTTGAAAATTTGTTTCTTTTTTGGTTGAAAATTATTTTGCTTTTTAAACTGAAAATCTAACTTTTATTGTACTTAAATATTCCGTAATTTTTTTTTAAATCATCTTTTTGGATGAAAAATTATCTTTTTTAGTTGAAAATGCTGATTTTTTTTGGTATAAATTAATCTTCCTGGTTTAAAATTCAACTGTTGAAGTTTTGGTTGGAAATAAAATTTTTTAACTTGAAATTGACCTATTTTATTTACAAATTGTTCTTCTCTGTTTGAAATGCAATTGATTCAGTTAAAAGTTCTTCGCTTTTATTGAAAATTTATCTATTTTATTTAAAAAAAATTATTCTTGTTGAAAATTATTTTTTTACTGAACATTTAACATCCATCTTTGGTTGAAGATTGATATTTTTTAGTTAAAAATTCATGCATTTTGTTGAAAATTCGTCTTTTTTTGTTAAAACATTCAACTTCTTGGTTGCAAATTGATTTTCTTTTAATTGAATATTAAATCATTTTAGTTATTACTTCATCTCTTTAGTTAAAAGATGAATTTTTTAATGTAAAAATTTATCTATTCAATGCTTGAAAATTTGTAGTATTCCCTTTTTGGTCTAAAATTTATCTTTTTTATCTGTTAATTCATCTATTTGGTTAAAAATTATACTAGAAAATATCGTGAGATATCTGAGAAAAAAAACTTTGAAATTTTAAGGAACTTTTTTGCAGGATTCCGTAATGAATTATAATTTTTACTTTGGAACATGAAATTTCCGTAAAGAATTATGATTTGTGCTTTTATGATGGGGAAATTTCGAAAAGAATTATTATTTGACTGGGAATTGGAGTAAGAATTTTATAAAATACTTTCAATTCTAATTTAGTAGAAGGCAATTTAAAAAATCCATCTTTAAATTTAGAATTAAAATTCTTATAACAAAAAATTATCTGTTCTTCCAAGTCAAAATTACAATTCCTTTCCTAAATTCTCTTTAAACTGTCTTAAATTTACCAGGTATTTAAAATTATCCGTCAGGTAGATATCCAAATATTGAAATTGAGATTAAATATTTATTTATTTATTCATTACTAATATTTGTTAAATTAATTTACCAAATTTTTATTGCAAAATTTTGAAACGTTGTTTCCTCCCCTCCCCAAAATAACCGCACGTAATTTCTCAAGTGCATGTGCTATCGTAGTTCATTTGGAAAAATATGACACTATTCAGATATGTATCCACTGTACGAAGGTCGTCGATACCAAGGACCAAAAACGACACTCTCGAAACTGCACAGTAAAAGAGAGTCCTGGTTTGTACGAAGAACCAGACGTGTTAAGTTCGAGCGACGACGAAAATGAGGTGAAAAATACAGTTCGCAGTCCAGGACGAGGGAAACAAGCTCACAAAGATGATGAGTATTCCCGGATTATTAATGCCGTTCATGTCCGGCAACCTCTTTGGGACACGCGAATGAATAAACTGGAAAGAAATGGCAAAATCCAGACCAAACTCTGGGAGGACGTTGATGAGGAATTAGGTATTCATAATTGATACTTTAATTGATTATGAATTTTTTTCCGTATTTACTGTTTATTCGGCGGATTCTCGAATTGCCTTGCAATTGACGATGTTGCTTGGTTTTTTTTTAGGATTGGAAACAGGAAAAGCAAAAACCCTTTGGGCTTTGATTAGACACAGATTTCACAGTGAGAGACGCAAAGTGGAAGCTGGAGATCAAACTGTTTGGCAATATTACACTCCTCTTCTTTTCCTGGTTGCAACTCGTCAAAAGAAACAGTACGTTTTCCAGTTTTCACTTTTTTTTTAAAACTATTTTCTCCCTTTTTTTTGCCCTATTTTTCAAGAAAAGTTTACCATTTTTTCCGCGTAAATGGGGGAATTTTACTAATTTTCAGAAGAAAAATTTGTCCAAGTTTCTTTTACTTTACAAATTCGTTTTAGATTTTGATAATAGCATTATTGTAAATATAAGTAAATGAATAAATAATTTTTTTAATGGATCTGTACTTTAACTATTAAAAACTGAATATTAATTTATTTTATAAAATGATTCTAAATTCTTTCAAAGTTTAAGAATTTACAGATTATTCCTGTTTCAATTCGAAAGTCTTAGTCATTAAAAAATGTAAAGGTGCAATTGAAACTTTATAAACTATTTTCAACTTGAAAATAACTTAATAATTATATATTCGTAATTAAAGGCTTTTATTAAATTAAACCATTTAATTTGAAATTTTGAAATTAAGAAACAGAATAATTCTTTAATATTTAACAAAATTTTACTGTGAATTTAAAACGAGTAAATTAAGGCCAAATATTCAAAAGTGAACAATTTCAATTGTAATTGTTTGATATAGAAACCTTTAAATTGTTAAAATTTCGAAAAGCTTTTAAACTTTTAACGTTACAATTTTTATTATTGTTCCATTAAAATTTGTTTTAATTTGTAAGAGAAATTGTTGAATTTTTATGTAGAAATAATAATTCAAGACTTATTATTTGTAGAAAAAATTTGAGTAATTTTAAGAGATATTTAGAATTTTTTCTACAATTTTTAAAAAATCGTGCAAACACTTTTTTAAATTCTTAAAATGTTCCAGGGTCTTTTTTGAAAATTTTGGAAATCTCTTAAAATCTTTTTAAATATTCTGTTAAAATAATTTTCAAATTGAAAAATCATTTTCAATTTTCCTAGGAATATTAAGGCATTTGTTTATCCTTTTGGAACCTTTTACAATTCTCAAAAAGCTTCTAAATTGTTTGTTTAAAATCTGCAAAAATCTACATTTTGTTTTAAATTTCAAGTTCTAAATTATTTTTAATCTTTTTAAAACTTTTAAATATCTCTTAAAATTACTCTAATTTTTTCTAAAAATAATAAGTGTTCAATTTTTATTTGCAAATTCAAAATTGACGGACATTTTTTTTAATTCGCAGAATTTTTCAGCAATTTTACGACAGATTCAATTAATTAAAAAAATTATTTAGATGTTCTGAAAAAATTTCAAAAATAATTTTACATTTGAAAAAATATAAACGAACTTTTAGATTTCTCAAGATTTTGAAATAAAATTTTAAAGCTTTGAATGCTTTAAAACTCTGTTTTTTTTTACTACTTCAAATGGAAAAATGTTTAGAATAAAGTTCGATTTTTATAATTTTATTGACCGGGAAAAATGATTGCGAACCGGGAAATGACCGGGAATTTTTTTTCTTCAATTAAAACGGTCTAGAAACTTCGTTTGTTTGGATTGAAAATTAACTTCTTTTGTAGAAGTAGGTCATCGTTCTTGGTTGACAATGAAGTTTTTTGTTTAAAATTCAACTTTTCTTATTGGAATTTCAACTGTTTCCTAAAAATGTTGTCTTGTTGGCTTGAAAATTCAACGTTTTATTTAAAACTGCAACTGTTTTTGGTTGAATTTGAATTTTAGTTGCTTAAAAAGTTCGATTTTCATTGACTTATTCGAAAATGAATTTTTTTGTTGAAAATTGAAATATTTGGTTGTAAATGCAACTATTTGATTGAATATTAATTTGTTTGTTTGAAAACTACTCTTTTTCTTAAAATGCAACATATTTTGTTTGAAGTTTAATTTTTTTTACAAGAAAACTCCACCAGTTTTTAAAAAATTATACTGTAAAACAAACAAAACTTCGTTTTTTTTAAAGATTGAAGATTAATTTAAACTGAAAATTCATCTTTTTTGTGGAAAATTAATTTTTTTGTTGACAATTTATCTTTTTGGATTTAAAAGTCAAATGATTTCTGAAAAATATAAAATTTTAATATGAAAGCTCTTCTCTTTTGTTTAAATGCAATTTCATGGTTTAAGTTGAACCTTTTTTGCTTGAAAATTAACTATTTTGTTGAAAAGTCGCCGTTTTCGGTTGAATTTAACTGTTTTTTATTAAAAAATAATATCTCGGTGAGAATTTATATTTTTCCATTGAAAATTCAAGAACTTGGTTGGAAGTTGAACATTTTTGTTAAAAATCCATGTTTTTGGTGGAAGATTAATTTATTTAGTTGAAAATATAACTATTTATTTGAAAATTCTCTTTTTTATCGTTGAAAATTAGATTTTGTCTGAAAATTTATCTCTCTTTTGAAAAATTCGTCTTTTACGCTTGAAAATTTAACTGTTTGGTTAAAAATTTCACTGTTTAGTTGAAAAGTTGTCGTTTTTGGTTGAATTTTTTGTTTGTTATTTTTAATTTAGACTCTTCCTTTTTCATTGAAAATTCAAGTACTTTGTTGAAGGTTTATCTCTTTAGATGAAATTTGAATTATTTCGTTGGAATTTCTTTGTTTTTCTAATCTTAAAAATTAATTTAAACTGAAAATTCAACTATTTTGTTGAAAATTAATTTTTTTGATGAAAATATAATCTTTTTGGGTTTAAAAGCCTGTTTTCTTAAAAAATCGACTTTTAAGCTTGAAAGCTCTACTCTTTTGTTCAAATTGTTGTTGAAAAGTTGTCGTTTTCGTTTGAATTTGCTTCTTTATTTGAAATTAAAACGTTTTTTTCTTGAGAACTTTTCCTTTTTTAATGAAAAATAAAATAATAAACATTTTCCCTTTATTAGTTGAAATTTTTTTTTTTTTTATTAAAGTTTAAAATCAATTTAACTGAAAATTCTACTATTTTATTGATTCAACTTTTTTGCTTGAAAATTCGACCATTTGTTTTTCAAGTTCAACTTTTTTGTTGAAAATTCAACTGTCTACTGAAAAATTCGTCTTTTACGTTTGCAAATTTTACTGCTTAGTATAAAATTTCCTTATTTGCTTCAAAAGTTGTCGCTTTTGGTTTATTTATGTTTTTAATTAAATTTTTTAGTCACCGTTTTTTGGTTGAATTTAACTGTTTTTTATTAACAAAAAAAAAAACATCTTTTTCGGTGAGAATTCATATTTTTTCATTGAAAATTCAAGAGCTTGGTTGAAAGTTGAACAACTTTGTTAAAAATCCATGTTTTTGGGAGAAGATTCATTTGTTTAGATGAAAATTTAACTATTTTCTTGAAACTTTTTTTTATGGTTGAAAATTCATCTTTTTTTAAATTAAAAATTCATCTTCATTGTTTGAAAATGAAATTTTTTCGTGAAAATTAAACTGTCTTTTGAAAAATTTGCCTTTTACGCTTTAAAATTTAACTGTTTGGCTAAAAATTTCACTGTTTATTTGAAAAGTTGTTGTTTTTGGTTGAATTTGTTTGTTTTAATTTGAAATTCAAACTGAACTACTTTTTTGTTAAAAAAATGTCAGTTTTTGTTTGAATTTAACCTTTTTTGCTTTGAAACTAGTCAATTTGTTTTAAAATTTAACTTTTTTATTGAAAATTCAACTGTTTGGTTAGAAATTTAACGGTGTGGTGGAAAAGTTGCCGTTTTTGGTGGAATTTGTTTTTGAATCAGAAATTGAAACCTATTTTCGTTGAAACTAAGTGTTTTTTGAAGGGTTGAAAATTAATTTAAACTGAAAATTCAATTATGTTGTTGAAGATTAGTTTTTTTAAATAAAAAATTAATGTTTGTGTTGAAAATTTATCTTTTTGGGTTTAAAAATTAATTGTTTTCTGAAAAATTAAGGTTTTTTTTCCTTAAAAAATTTACTCTTCTGTTCAAATGCACCTGTTTTTGGTGAAGATTGGACTATTTTCTTGAAAAGTCGTCGTTTTTGGTTGAACTGAACTGTTTTTGAATAGAAAATAATATCTTTTCTGTTCAGAATTCATCTTTTTTCATTAAAAATTCAAGAACTCTGTTGTTGAAAGCTGAAGAGATTTTTTTTTATTAGTAATTCATCTTCGTTGTTTGAAAATGCAATTTTTTCTAGAAAATTCATTATTTTAGGTTAAAAATCAACTGTGTTGTTAGAAATTCCTCTCATTTGTTTGAAATTTGAACTACTTATTTGGTTAATAATTAATTTTTTGTTGCTAATTCAATTATTTTGTAGAAAAGTACATCTTTCTTGGTTAAAAATTAACTTTTTTGTTCAAAAACCAATTTTTTTCTGGTTTCGAAGTCAACGGTTTTCTAAAACATGAATTTTTAACTTGAAAACTTAAGTCTTGTGGTGGAAAATCTTCTTTGGTTAAAAATGTCAAAAGTCAGATGTCTGGGAAAAATATTTTTTCTATGATTCTAAGAATCAAAATATTATAACTCTTCTTATTCCAAATAAAAAACATTTTTTTTTTCATGAAAAATGTTAAAATTCACCTGAAAAAAAACATCGCTTCTTACCGATTTTTAAAAATTGATTCTCTACAACTGAACTGTTTCCAACTTTGAAAGTAAATTTTGCTATTTCTTCTATGGGTCTAAATCGTTAGAAAAATATAAAAATAATAATAATCATTTTTAAACAAATAATTGTATTTGAAGATTTTTTAGTTATTTTTAATATTGGAAACAGCAGAGTTCTAGAGAATGATTTCTCGGAAAAAATAAGCCGTTTATTGAAATGCCATCGTTTTTTTTTTAAATTGTTAAGAAGCGGTGATCAGAAAAAATTTTAAAAAAAATCATGTTTTAGAAAAGAGTAGAATTTGAAACCAGAAAAAATTGATTTTTTCAACAAAAAAAAGTTCATTTTTAAGCAAGAGAGATGAATTTTTCTACAAAATAATTGAATTAGCAACAAAAAATTAATTATGAACTAAATAAGTAGTTCAAAATTCAAACAAATTAGAGGAATTTTTAACAACACAGTTGAATTTTCAACCTAGAATAATGAATTTTCTAGAAATAATTGCATTTTCAAACAACGAAGATGAAATTCTAATAAAAAAAGAAAATCTCTTCAGCTTTCAATAACAGAGTTCTTGAATTTTTAATGAAAAAATATGAAACAAAAAATAAATTATTTTCTATTCAAAAACAGTTCAGTTCAGCCAAAAACGACGACTTTTCAAGAAAATAGTCATATCTTTACCAAAAACAGGTGCATTGGAAAAAAAGTAATTTTTCTAAGGAAAAAAACCTTAATTTTTCAGAAAAAATTAATTTTTTATGTAAAAAGACTAATATTCAACAACATACTTGAATTTGAAGTTTTAATTAATTTGCAACCTTAAAAAAATACAAAGGTTCAACGAAAATAGGTTTCAATTTCTAATTAAAAAACAAATTCCACAAAAAATGGCAACTTTTCCAACATACAGTTAAATTTTTAACCAAACAGTTGAATTTTCAATAAAAAAGTTAAATTTTTAAACAAATTGGCTAGTTTCAAAGCAAAAAAGTTTCAACTTCAAACAAAATATTTTTTTGGTGATTTTTAACATTTTTCATAAAAAATAATGTTGTTTATTTGGGATGTCTGAAAATTGCATTCTTGCATATTTTATACCTGAAAATGAATAATACAAAATGACGTATGAAACAATTCGAAATTTTGGCAAGATTTTCGAAAATTTTAATTTGCAGACAATCGCCAGCTGTGACACCAAAAAATTCCACATCAAAATCCCCGATGACAAAACAGACGACTCCGCGAGAGGTGGTGGTTCCGAAGACCTCTCCGAAGGTCTCGTCTCCGAAAGTCGCCCCCTCGCCAAAAGTCGTGACAGTACCAAAAATGTTTGAGCCCAAGAAAAAGAGGGATACCCCGAGAACCTCGAATGTGACATCCAACTCGGCTGGCAATAATCAGCCAGTGATTAAAGAAACACACCAGTTTTTCCCGTCGCCAAACAAACGAGCACGAAGCAGCCGAAGCAACATTATTCAACCTCTTTACGCTCTGCCGCCGCCGCCGCCAATGTCCATGAACGACAGCAGCACCAGCAGCAATCGAAAACGAGAAGTTTCCGTCTCGTCCTCCGACTCGGATGTCGACGTTGTCGAAGAAATTGACATGAATGGCTCCCTGATGCGGGCACATTTTGAGAATCCGATCTCCTACAAGAGAGTTTGCATCCGACAATTGCAGGAGACGCAAGTGCAGAATCTTGACGATGACGACGAGGACGATGAGATCAGGCGATTCTGCTCGTATCTGGAGGTGATGTTGAGAAAATTGCCGAAGGAGAATCAGGAGATGTTCTGCGAGGAGACTCTCGACCATCTTGCCTCTGTCAATCGAAAGCTGCGAAGGTCCAATTTTTAGGGAGACTTTGGAAGAAGACTTTTTGGAAAAGGGAAAAAGTCAAGAGAGGGATCACAGTCTCGATTTTTGACAGAATTTTTGTTGCCCCATTTTCTGTTTAAATATCATATTTTTTGAGAATAGAGTTTTTGAATCACGGGGGTAAATTTTCGGATTGGAAAGTAAAGTTTTAAGTGGGATTTGAATAAAACTTTGAAGGTAAAGTTATTTTTTGGGCCAAAAGGAATAGCGATTCTAGAAGATTTTTGTCAGACTTTCATATCGCCTTTCGTATTTGCCAAAGAACTTGAGAAGATAATTGTTGATTTTTTCTTTTTAAATTTTATAAATTCCCAACGGAGAATTCTTTGATTGAATTAATTTTCCAAATTAATTGATTTTTTTCTTTACCAATGGCGATCCATTTTCGAAAAAATCTAATTTATCGTAATTTTGTTTATTAATTGAAATGTTTGTTTATTAGCTTTGAATCGCAAGAATTGAATTTTAAACTGGTCAAAATTCAGTTATTAATTTTCTTCTATTTTTACGATTTTTTTTGACGAAATTCAATTGTCAATTTTATTTTATTTAAAACAAACGAATTTTCAAATGTTTTCTCTGTTGATAATTAAAGAGAATTGATAATTAATTTTTAAAAATTTCAAAATTTAGTTTCATAGTTTGTAAATTCAACTGTTTTAATTTGACGAAAATTGACAATTCAGTTGTTGAAAATTAATGGAATATTCAACAATTGTGAAATATATTTTCTCGAATTCTTAACGGTTGGAAATTAAATCTTTATTATTTAAAAAATTTAAATTATTATTTAAAAAATTGAAGCGAATTGATAATTTAATTTTTAAAATTCATTTTTTTTTAATTGGTAAATTCAAGTTTTTTTTAATTGATGAAACCTGAAAATTCGGTTGTTGAAAATGAAGGATTTTCTTCCATTTTTGACAGTTGAAAATTAAATTTTTATTATTTTAAAATTGAACTGTTTTAAATGGGAGAAAATTCAAAATTAAGTTGTTAAAAATTGAATATTGGTCATTAAAAGTATTGAAAATTGGAGAAAACTTAATTTTTATCCGTTTAAAATTCAATTATCAATTTTCCTGTTTTTCCAAGAATTGATTTTTAATGATTGAAAATAGAAGAGAAATTTGAGAAAATTTAGTTTTCCACTATTTTTTGACGAAATAAAGAGAATGAATTGATTGAGTTTTCAAAATTTCAACATTTAGTTTCATAATTTGTAAATTCAACTGTTTTAATTTGATAAAAATGGAAAATTCACGTGTTGGAAATTAAAGAGAATTGATAATGGAATATTCAACTG
>JAWWLR010000148.1:11466905-11485566 GCA_035041075.1 Acraspis erinacei | reverse complement strand
TTTCAAGCGAATTCGAAAGATTAAAATTTTTTTAAAAGTATTTTAGGATATTTGTAATAATCACAATAAATTTTTTATTGATTACAGCAATTTAATAAGATTTACAAAATTTTTTAATTATTTTAAATATTTTATGTTATTTTTAATAACTCCGAGGAATTTTTAAGTTTTTTAAACAATTTCACGCGAATTCGAAAGATTTACCATTTTTTTAAAAGTATTTTAGGATATTTGTAATAATTACAAGAAATTTTTGATTGATTACAGCGATTTAATAAGATCTACAAAAAATTTAAATTATTTAAAATGTTTTGTTATTTTTAATAATTCCGAGGAATTTTGAAGTTTTTTAAACAATTTCAAGCGAATTCGAAAGATTAAAAAATTTTTTAAAAGTATTTTAGGATATTTGTAATAATTACAAGAAATTTTTTATTGATTACAGCAATTTAATAAGATTTACAAAAATTTTAAATTATTAAAAATATTTTATGTTATTTTAAAAGATTTAAAAAATTTAAAATAAACTGTTTATTTCTTAAGCTTTTTAAGAATGTTGAGTATTGAAGAAAATGAAAAACTTTTCTTAAGAATCCTTGGAAATATTTTAATGATTTTTTATTTAAAAAAAATATTTTTGAAAGGAAACTTAAAAAGTTTTAAATATTTGTTATTAAAACCTTTTTGATTGAAATTTCAACTATTAATTTTTTTGTTGAGAATTATTCTTTTTTAGTTTAAAATATAACTATTTCTTTGAACATTCGTTTTTTGTGCATATTTTCGGGTTAGAAAGTTAAAGTTCTTTTGCATAAAATTCGTCCCTTTTTGAAAATTCATCTTTTTGGATTGAAAGTTGAACTATTTGCCTGCAAATTAACTTTTTTGTTAAAATTTTAAATAAAAATATCTGAAGCCGTAAAAATCTTTTGGAATTTTCTCAATAATCGTAGGAAAATTATATTTATGTAGGGGACCCCCCCCCATATTAAAAAATAATAAACTAATAATCTTTGAAAATAAATACTTGTGCTAAATTTTGATTATGCAATAAAAATCGCTAAAATAATAATTTAAGGATACTTTTAGCGAGCGGAGAGAAAGTATTAACAAAAATCAGTGTCAATAGTCGATCGAAAGTGCCAAAAAGAAGTAGAGCCTCCAGACAAACAGGTTATAAGGTCCAACCCTCATAGCTATCGGCAAATAAAAACATTTTATTTCTACCAATCTCAATTCCCCCTCTTAAACATACAAATAAATCGGGAAAAGTTTCCCTGCCATTGGCGTAGATTTCTAATTCCGATTCGAATTTTTTAAATTAAATATTAAATGAGAGGTAGAAACAATTCTTTTGAATAATTCAGATTAAAAAAAAAGTTAAAAAATGTCTTGCGGATCGTACCAAATCTCTTTCTGTATTAGGCTTTTAAACCCTGTTTTAATTTCTCCATAAGCACTTGATCCCCCTCGTTGATAGGGGCTCTATTCATGCAAAACGGGATTGACCACTGACCCACTCGGGTTTTACAAAGGTCAAATCTATCCCTCCACTTCAAGTAAAATTCCCGATACGATATTCTAATTCTAACGAAAATGTAATTTTTTACATTTTTATACTTTGTTTATAAAATTCTGAAAATTATTTTTAGTTATAAAGTATACTTTTACAGGATTTTATTTATTTTTATTTTAAAGGAATCTAAGAATTAAAAAAAATGAGAATGAAAACTGGATAAGAATAATCACACTTTTTTTTTTGATTTTTAATATCATTAATAGTATTTTGAATATCATTTGAACTGATTCCAAAATATTTGAAAGATTTAACGGTATTTTTTTAAATTCCAAAGAATTTTGAAGAGCCTTAAAACGTTTCAATGGATTTTTTTAAATTCACCTTTGAATTTTTAGGAAGTTAATCGGATTCTTCTCATTTTCCTAAAATTTCTCTAAGTTCATGCCAAATTTGCTGCAATCGATCGATATTTTTCGATTCTTAGAAATTTGTCCAATTCCTTAGAGTTTTAAAAATTAGCTTGAATTGTTTTGGTCACTTTTTAAGTTAGAAATTAGTCCCTTTTTAACTTTTACCGTTGAAATAGTTCAATTTTTCACTTTATTCATTGTTTATAAGAAAAATGCGAAGAATCAATTTTTCGCGAAAAACATTTCTCTTGATCAGAAAAATAGTTTAGTCTATTTTTCTATTTTAAAAAATCCCTGTTGCAAGTGAAAATGTGTGACAATTTGAAAATTCCTTTTTCCAAATTAAAAAAAAATGAAAGTACTTAAGAGTATAAGTAATATTTCATAGAAGAAGTATTTCTAAATTATAATATAAACTTATTTACATTTTTCTTTTGGAATTTAGCTTTTTTCATAAAAAATAAAGTGAAAAATTAATTTTTTTGTTGGGAAAACTCATCATTTTATTTGAAAAATCAACTCTTTTAAAAAATAATTTGTTTGAAATTTTATCTTTTTTTTTAATGAAAATTCAACTATTTGTTTAAAAATTTATATTAACAAAAAGTAAACTATTTTTTCGAAAAATCATGCAATTTGTGAAAAATTCGTATTTTTTTAACAAAATTATTGATATTGGTTGAAAATTAATTTTTTTGCTAGGTATAAAATTTAACCATTCCAATAGAAGATTCATCATTAGAAATTTATCAGTTTGGTTGGAAGTCTTTTCTAATGAAAAATTCATTCATTTCGTTAAAAATTCACATATTTATTAATTAAATGACTTTTTTTGGTAGAAAATATTTTTTTTTCTTTGAAAGTTAATCTCATTGTTTAAAAATTCTTCTTTTTGGTCGAAAATTGATCTTTTAAGTTAGAAATAAATTTACTTGGTTAAAAAATAAACTCTTGTTGAAAATTATTTTATTATTAAGGATTCATCATTTATTTAGAGATGTATTTCTTCGGTTGAAAAATAATATATTTTATTGAAAATTTGTTTCTTTTTTGGTTGAAAATAATTTTTTCCTTAACTGAAAATAATATTCCAGTTCAATGTTCCAAAATTTTAGTTAAAAATTTAGTTTTTTGCCTGAACATTCATTTTCTTCACTGAAGATTTGATTATTAAATTTTTGGTTCAAGTTTTGGTTAGCAATTTATTTTTTTGTTAATTATTACTTTTTTTGTCGAACATTGATTTTCTTAACTTAAAACTTAATTATTTAAGGTTTGTGGGCAGTTGATCTGTTCTAGTGAAAATATATTTTTTTTTTGGTTGAAAGTTCAACCATTTCAGTTCCAGATTCATTTTTTAAATTGAAAACTCATTTTTCTGTTTAAAATTCAACTATTCCATTTGAGGATTCATAATTTTTTGTTGAAACCTCAGCAGTTGAGATGAAAATTAATTCTTTTTGTTACTAAAAATGTAACTATTCTATTTTCTCTTAAATGGTTTTTTTCTAGTTTAAAATTAAAAGATATTTGATGGAAAATTTGTCTCATTTGGTTGAAAATTAAAATATTTCGTTGCAATTCACGTATTTTGTTGGAAAATTGTATTTTTGGTCAGAAAATTAATCTTTTTGTTTGAAAATTCATCTTTTTGGTTAAAAATTCCAGTCTGTCAGTTAAATATTCATAATTTGAGTTGAAAATCCATCTGTTTGGTTTAAAATTCCACTATTCCAGTTAAAGTTCCATGATTTTAGTGGAAAATTCATTTATATGAAATTTTTTTGCTTTGTTTTAAAGGATGTTTAGAATAAACATCATGATTTTTAAAAAAATTTGTATTTTGGTTTCTGGTACGTGCTCAATGTCAAAATACACTGAAACCCGGAGTTAGTGCCGATTTTGGGGCTGCCGGTGGACCTATATCAGGGACTTCAAACTGGTTTGTCTCTTCTGTTTCTATCTGTTTCGTCACACCTGAGTGGGCACCGCAATACCCCCCCCCATCCTCTCACCACTTCCGGCGACATGGCGTCAATTCTCGGAAGAACTAACTCCGGGGGCACTATCTCCGGGGTTCACTGTAATTTTTAAAATAATTTTCCTAACTTTTCGATGGATTTCCAAATCTTTAGACATTGAAAACGAGATAGACAAAGATACAAATTTATATTTAATAAATAGAATGAAGTGAAGAAAGTTATAATGCTCCTCGATTACGAAAGATAGACAAAGAGACTGAAAAAGATTGAAATTCGTAATAGACAGACTGAGGCATAGAAAAACGTCAGGGTTCTCGGTCACGAAGGGTAGAGAAAGAGGTAGAAAATGATTGAGATTATGGATTGGAAAAGATGGCGTTTTAAGGATGTTAAGTTCTACTATCAGCAGGGTAAAAAACACCTGTTAAAGTCTTGTCAAGACGATGATAAAAATTTGGAAGACACTCTGAATAATAAATCTTGTTTTCCTTCGTCTATTTTTCATCCCCTATTTTAGAGTTGATACGTCTCTCGAAAGTGAATAAATCGAGGGTTGACTGACCGTCGTTTGGTTGGTATGTGACGTTGGACAAATATTGTGAAAGGTAATGAAGCCGCCAGAGCAAATATCGGAAAACTATGGCACACCATAGCCATAGGCTTCGGCATGGCATCGAGGAAGCAGGCAGACAGGGGATCAGATAGCTGGCAGATAGCAGTCTTGACCCGTGTCACGGGATTACCAGCTTTATGGGGGATTGCCGAGTTTAATCGCGAAGGTCCTCTACGATAGTGTTCGCTTGGGGAATGACACAACCTTCCCTTGCTTGCTTTTTGCCATGACACTTTGCCAGTTGCCTCCTCGACCATTTTTTACAGTTATCTTTACCGAGTCACCCGAAAAAACTTGCTTATTGAATATGAAAAACAAAAAAATAGAGGCAAGAACCAGAAGCACCCTTAAGGCGCTTCCTTGGGCTTGATTTTTAGTCAATGTATCACAAATGACAATTTTTTTCCTACAATTATGAATTGCTTAATGTCATATTTTAACCACAATAATCTAACGGGCGAAATACAATCCCTCAGAGAGAGGTTTTTTTAACAATTTTCTTTTTTTTTTTTAGTTAGTTGAAAATATGATACATTTTATGCGCCACCTTGTGTGCACACATGGTGAATCGAATGTCAGCGCCATCGGAACCATTTTTCCAAGAAACCTTCTGTGAGGGAATGTATTTAGCCCTTTAAATTATGTAGTTAAAATATTACATTAAAAATTCATAATTGTAGTAGAAAAGTTGTCATTTGTAATACATGGACTAAAAATTAAACCCTAGGAAGCGCCTTAAGGGCGTCGACAAGAGTATCACGTGACGAAGTAAATGTTTTATATTCGGCGGCTTTATAATTTGAAGACTTAAAATATTGTGTTGAAGTTTTGGGAAATTAAGAATATTTAAAGGCACATCTGCCTGGGTCATTTGAGATTTTTTACTGCTCAAATAATTTCATTTTATTCATTCGAGTTTAGACAGGGCACTAAAGCCCTATTCTCAGTTACATTAGCATTAAAATTTGCGAAGTGTCTCGTCCCGAAATTCGGAATAACTAGTTCGGGACGACTGTACAATTATACAGAGTATTTTTTAAATTAATAATTAAATATTTTTACGGGAATTTTAAGAAAATATTATATTGCTTTTAAGAATTTCTAAACCCTTATCTTCTAATTGGATTTAAAAATCTGCAGGAGTCTATATTAGAAATAATTTGAAATCCCTTCAAATTTAAAATTTGTTTTCATAACTTCTGATTATTTTTTTAAATTAGTCGATTTGTTTTAATCTTTAAAATTTCTAGATATTTTTTTAAATTTTATTTAAACAAAATTTTTCTGAATAAACAATCATTAAAAGTGTTTCTTTAGAGATCTCAAGACAATTTTTTCATTTTCTTGAAAATTTGCAATATTATTTTACAACCTTTTCAAAACTTCTGAAACTTTTAGATATCTCTTGAAATTATTCCAATTTTTCATAACATTTTTTTTTTAATTCTGCAACAAAATTTTTGGAATTCTTTTTAAATCCTTTAAAATATTTTCTTAAAATTTATTATTTAAAATGAAAATAGCTAACAATTTTCCCGGGAAGCTTAAGAACAATTTTTTATTACCTTTAAATATTCCAAAATCCTGAAAAAGTTTTAAAATTCATGTGTATATATATCATTAAAAATTTACATTAAAAAAAAGTTGTTGAAATCTTGTCAAATTTTATATTATACTTAGAAAAATTTCAAAACTATTAAGTATCTTTCAAAATAATTTTATTTTTTTTTCTAAAATTTTTTTTAAAAATCTGTCAAAATGATTAAAATTACTTTAAAATCTTTCAGATTTTTATTCGACATTTTTCGAAATCTTCGGAATTTTTAAAAATCTTATTAAACTTTTTTTTTTAAATTAATTCTTTACTATAAAAAGTCAGTTATAATTTTCACATGAATGTTAAAACATTTTTTCTATTCTTTTGAAGCATTTTAAAAGCCTTGAAAAGCTGCTAAATTTTTGTGCGAAATATTTAAAAATATACATTTCATCATTTTTGAAATCTTTAGAGGCTTCAAATTATTTTTTAATCTTTTCAAAATCTTCTAAATTCTTTTATGAAATTTTAGAAAATCATTAAATTTTTTTTCAAATTTCTTTCAATTTAATCTTAAAATTCTTTTTTCAAAATAAAAAATCAGTAAAACTTTACCCAGAAATCTTGAGAAGATTTCGTATTACCTTGATGTATTTCAAAATTCTTAAAAATCTTCCTCTTTTAAATTTAAATTTTTTTCCATAACTTCTGAATATTTGTTTCAATAATTCGAATTTTTCTAAAATCTTTAATAATTCTTCAAATATTTTTCAATTTTGTTGAAAAAATAGCTTTCTAAATAAGCAATCATTAAAAAGTGTTCCCAAAAAATCTTCCAGATTCTTTGTTTTTGTAATTTTGGAATTCTTTTTCAATCTTTTAAAATATTTTCCTAAAATGTATTATTTCAAATAATTATAATTTAAAGCTTTCCCAGGAATCTTAAGAAATAATTTTTACTTGCATAAAATATTTCAGAATCCTTAAAAGCTTCAAAATGTATGTCAATATCTTTAAAATTCTAGATTAAAAAAATTGTTGAAATCTTTTCAAATTCTAAATTATATTACAATTTTTTCAAAACTTCTAAATATCTTTTAAAATAATTCAAATTTTTTGTAAAATGTTTGAATTTTTTTTCAAAATTAATAAAATGGCTTTAAAATCTTCCATATTTTTTTCGATATTTTCCTAAATATTCGAACAATTTAAAAATTGTTTAAAAATTGTCTTTAAAAATTCTTTGAAATTCTTTTGATTTACACTTAAAATTCTGTTTAAAAATAAAAAAATCATTAAAATTTTCACTAGGAATCTTAAGACTTTTTTTCTTTTTTTACTTTTTTGATATATTTCAAAATTCTTGAAAAGTTTTTTTCCCGAAATTTTCAAAAATCTACAATTTGTTTTAAATTCCTTGAAATCTTCTCAAGATTTAGATTGTTTTGGTATCATCTAAAAATGTCTATTATGATTTGAAAGTTTTCCTTTAGATTTTATAAAATCATGCAAAACTAAAAAAAATGGCTTTAAATCTTTCAGATTCTTTTTCGATATATTCTGAAAGTTTCAAAACCTAAAATTAATGTTATTAAATGAACCCTAAATCATTCGAAATTTTCTTAGAAATCCTATTTTCTGTTATTGATATGAAAATATTTTTATATGAAAAAAGTTTTAAAATTATACTGTAGCAAAATGTTAAGAATAGAATTATTTCCCTATATCCAAAAAATAATATAATAATTTGCAAGGAACATTTTCCCTTCTATGAAAAATGTTTAAAATATTCAGAAATAAATTGTAGCGTGAAATAAAATTAATAATTTCGAATTTTAATTTACAAAATTGATGTTATAGAAATTCGTAATCTTTTTTAATAGATAAATTGAAAGCACCACTTAAACATAATATTTATGCAGTTGCAAAACCAATCAGGTTTTGGAAAACAATGTGCCAAATTTTTAAGACCAAAAAAATGTGAAAAAAATCCGAAAAAGTGGGTTTTTAACAATGCATCTTTCTTTCAGGGGCAATCAACAGTTGTGTGCGTTACAAGCTGTTCAACAATTTGCAGCACGTTTGAATGAATTGCAGTGTGCTTTGCGAAGAGACAAGGACGCTCTGGCAGTTTTGGATGCAGCTCTTCAAGCTGGTGCAGCTACTGAAGTTGCTTCTTCAGTGCGCGACGTCGCACGGCTGCTTTCTGAAAAGCAAGACGCTAATTGCCAGGTAATTTTTCAAACCGGTAAAAATTTATCAGTCCTTTTTTTAAAAATAAAGCGGGAATTTACTTCGGATCGTAGCAAAATTAATGTTTTCATTATTTTCATAATTTTTGTCAATTTAGAAAAGTAATTTTCACTTCGTTGCAGGGCATATGAGTGAAAATAATTATCATTTTTATTTTAGGACAAGGATTTTCGGTAAAGAAATATAAAATTTGCACGTGAAACAAGGAATTTTTGACATAGAACGGGAATTTTTCTAGAGAATTATAATTTGGATTTAGAAGAAAGGAGTTTTAAAAATCCCTGTTTCAAGTCAGAATTTGTTACAATTTAAAAGTTTCTTCGAAATTTTAGTATTTCGAAGAGGAAATATTTTTGAATTATGATAACATTTCTTTTACATTTTTCGTAGGAAATAATAATTAAAAAAGAAAAAAGAAAAAATACTTACAGTTAAAAGCTAAATTCTTTTGTTAAAAAATAATTTTCTTGTTTGGAAGAGTCATCATTTTAATTGAAAATTCATATCCTTTTAAAAATGTAACTGCGTTGTTGAAAATAAATTTTTTAACTAAAAATTTAACTTATGTCCTGAAAATACGATTTTTGATGTAAGAATTACATTTTTATCGAAAAATTCAACTATTTTATACTGGGTGGAAAATTGATCTTTTTTGGATGAAAATTCAACTATTTGGTTGAAAATTTATATTCTTTATTTAAAATTCAAACCATTTTTTTAAATTTTGTTTTTAAAAAACTACCTTTTTTTATAGAAAATCAACTTTTTTTAGTATAAAATGATTTTTTTTTCTTTGGAATGTTAATCTCATTGTTTAAAAGTTCTTATTTTTATTTGACAATTAAGAGATTCCAGTTAAATATTCATAACTTTAGTTAAAAATTCGTGTTCTGAGTTAAAAATAAATTTAGTTGGTTGAAAAATAAAATCTGATTGAAAATTAATTTTGTTATTAAAGACTCATCATATTTATTAGAAATTAATTTCTTTGGTTGAAAAATGAGCTATTTTATTGCAAATTTGTTTCTCTTTTGGTTGAAAATAAATTTTTTCTTCAACTGGAAATATTATTTCAGATGAATGTTCCATAATTTTAGTTAAAAATTCATTTTTTTTGGTTGAACCTTTATTTTTGAATGAAACTTTAATCATTCAATATTTTGTTTTTAAAGTGATATTTTTTTAGCCAAAAGATTTTTTTAAACTTTGATTTTTTAAACCTAATTCTTTATTATTTAAGTGTGGAAGATTTATTGTTTTAGTTGAAAAATAATTTTTTTAAACTAAACTATTGCAGTTGAGGATTCATAATCTTACTTGAAAATTCATCACTTAGAAAGAAACATTTTTTTTTCTTACTAAAAATATAACTATTCTATTTTCTGATTAAAATCGATTTTTTTGTAGTTCAAAATGCAAATATTTGGTGGAAAATTTGTCTCCTTTGAATAAAAATTCCAGCATTTTGTTAAAATTCATGTATTTTGTTGTGGAAAATTGTATTTTTTGATAAAAAATTAATCTTTTTGTTGGCAAATTAATTCTATTGTATAAAAATTCTTACTTTTTTTTTTAAATTCAAGTATTTCGGTTAAATATTCCTGATTTTAATTGAAAATTAATTTTTTTATTTGAGATTCATCGTTTTAATTAAAAACTAATTTTTTTTTAAGGTGAACTATTTAATTGAAAACTTATTTTTTCTTTGGACGAAAAAGAATTTTTTTTACCGAAAATGGAACTATTTTATTGAAAATTTGTTTCTTTTTTGGTTGAAAATAATTTTTTAAAACTAAAAATGAAAATAATATTTCATTTGAATATTCCATCATTCTAGATGAAATTTCATTTTTTTGATTGACCATTGATTTTCTTGACTTAAAACTTAATTATTTAAGTTTTGGTTGACAATTTTTCTTTTTTAGTAAAAATTATTTTGTTCTTAAAAGTTCAACTATTTTAGGTGAGTATTCATTATTTTAGTTGAAAAATAATTTTTTTTATGTTTAAAATTCAAATATTCCGGTTGAGTTTTTATAATTTTAGTTAAAAATGTATTATTTAAGATGAAAACTCATTTGTTTTACTAAAAAATTAACTGTTCCATTCATCATTTTAGTTACAAATTTATCAGATTGGTTCAAAGCTTATTTTTTTAACTAAGAATTTAAATCCTCCACTTTTAGTTGAAAATCGGCGTTTTCTAGTTCAAAATTGAATAGTTTAGATGTAAATTTGTCTTTTTTAATTTAAAATTAATTTATTTCGTTTAAAATTAACGCATTTTGTTTTTAAAAAACGACTTTTTTGGTAGATCATCTACTTTTCTTTGTGGAAAATGTTTTTTCCTTTGAATGTTAATCTCAACGTTTAGAAATTCTTCTTTTTGTTAAAAAATGCAGGTATTTCAGTTAATAATTCATCATTTTAGTTCAAAATTTATATTTTAGGTTGGAAAAGGTATTATTTTTCTAGTTAAAAATTCAACTATTTGGTTGAAAATTAGTGTGTTGTTTAAAAATGGTATTTTCCGGCAGAAAAATAATCTTTTTGTTTGAAAATAAATCTTATCGTTTATAAATTCATTTTTTTCGTTTAAAAATTAAAGTATTTCAGTTAAGTATTCATCATTCAAGTTGAAAATTCATCAGTTTGGTCTATAATTCCACAATTCCAGTTGAAGATTAATAATTTTATTAGAAAATTAATTAATTTTGCTTTTTTTTGCTCTGTTTTGTTAAAGGATGATTAGAAAAAATGAATAAAATAAATATTTTCTGTTTCCGACAAATATGAATGTTACTTTTAATTAACCGGGAAAATTAAAAAAAAAACTTGACCCGGAATTTGAACTTGTCCGCCGAATCGCCACCCTGATGTTACTATTTACAAAATTTTGAATTTCTTGAATGAGCTAGAGGCCCAAAAAATGGAAAATCTATTTGACAAAATTTGAATTGCCCAAGAAGAAAAAGAAGAAAAAAAAGAGGAGGTTGTCTTTCCTACCTGGAAAACCTGGAAATGTCAGGGAATTTAATTGCAATATTAAATGGAATAATACTCTCTTTTGTTTGAAATCAATTTTTTGACTGAAAGTTCAGTTTATTAAATTTATTCCAAGTGCAACTTTAACTATTTTGTTGAAAATTTGTTTCTTGTTTTTTTATTGAATATTAATTTTCACACTTAAAGTATAACTATTTAATATTTGATTAAAAAATTATTTTTGGTTGAAAATTTCGACTTTTTTGTATAAATTAATCTTCTGGGCCGAAAATAATTCTTTTAATGGGAAATTTAATGATTCTAGTTAAAGACTCATCAATTTATTTCAAAATTCGTTTTCTATCGTGCTAAAATATTTAAGAATATGTTGTAGCATTCATTAAATTCCTATAATATAAAAAGGGACATTATTTGTAATAAACTCGCGAAAAATCATACCTGGAAAAAGCTTGAGATACCTGGATAAAACTTGGAATTGTCAGGGAATTTTTTTTAACGCCAGGGAATTTTTTTTGAAGTCAGGGAATTATGTCAAGAGCGTAGTTAATTTTTGTTTTGTTAATTGCAATATTAAATGGAATAACACCCTCTTTTGTTTGAAATCAATTTTTTGACTGAAAGTTCAATTTATTAAGTTGATTTCAGGTGCAACTTGAACTATTTTGTTGAAAATTTGTGTCTTGTTTTTTTTTTAATTGAAAATTAATTAAAGTATAACTATTTAATATTTGGTTGAAAAATTATTTTTGGTTGAAAATTTTGACTTTTTTGTATAAATCAATCTTCTGGGCTGAAAATAATTCTTTTTATGGGAAATTTAATGATTCTAGTTAAAGACTCATCAATTTATTTCAAAATTCATTTTTGTGGTTGCAAATTCAACTATTTAAGTTGACGAATCATTATTTTAGTTAATAATTCGAAGCTTTGTTTGAAAATGCATTTTTTAATTGAAAATTTGACTATTCAATTTGTATAAATTGTAGAAAATTTATCGTTCTGGTTAAAAATAAAAATACTTTGTTCAAAATTGAAATCTTTTCTCAAAAATTCATCTTTTTGTTTTGTTAAAAATTCAAATATTTAATTTAAAAACCGCCTTTCTTGCTAGAATATTAATTTTTCTGTTTTAAAATTAATCGTCTCTTTTAAAAATCCATTTTTTTGCATAAAAATTCAAAAATTGCAATTAACTATTGATCATTTTAGTAATTAACTCATATTTTTTATTTAAAATAATAATATTTGTTTAAAAGTTAAGTTAAATTTGTTTAAAAAATAAATCTGTGTTTTTTATTTGGTAGAAGAATAATTTTTTAAACTGAAAATCTAACTATTCCATTTTTGTTTTAAAAGTGATATTTTTTATTGAAAATTCAGCTATTTGTTTGAAAAGTGATCTTTTTCAGTTGAAATTTCAAGTCTTTGATTGAAAATTAATGTATTTTCGAATCAAATTTTTTTAATCGTCTTTTTAGTGGAAAATTGATCGGTTTTAGTTAAAAATTCAAGTTTTTGATTGAAAATTCATGTATTTTGTTGTAAATTTATTCGTTTTTGGTTGAATTCCAGTATTTTTTATTAAAAATTAAAAATTTCTTTTGGTTGAAATATCAACTAATACATTTTTTGTTCCGAATTCATCTATTTTGAATCAAAATTTAATCAATTGGTGGACATTTACTCTTTTCTTGAACATTCCTTTTTTCCTTTGGCTGAAAATTTATTTTAATTTATTTTTTTTTCTTTTCATTAAAAATTTATTTTTCACTTAAAATATAACAATTTAATATTTGGTTGAAGAATTATCTTTAGTGTAAAATTTGGACTTTTTGCTCAGAAATCAATCTTCTGGGCTGACAATAATTCTCTTCATTGGAAATTCAATGAGACTCGTCAATTTATTTGAAAATTCATGTTTTTATGTCGCTTTGGTAGAAAATGAATTTTCAGTTGTTTGACACATTATCTTTTTAATTTAAAATTCATGTATTTTCTATAAAATTGGTCTTAGTTGGTGAAAACGATTCTTTTATTCCAGTATTGGTTGAAAATTGATATTTTTTGTTTGAAATTGAACTATTTGGTTGAAAATTTGTCTTTTTGTGAAAATTTAATTATTTAGTTAAAAATGGGTCTTCATAAATTAAAAATTTAATATTTTGTTAAAAATTCATATATTTAATTTAAAAATCCTCTTTCTTGCTAGAAAATTAATTTTCCTGTTCGAAAATTAAACGTCTCGTTTAAAGGTTCATTTTTTGCTTAAAAATTCAATATTTTATTAAAAATTCAAATATTTAATTTAAAAATAGTCTTTCTTGCTAGAAAAATAATTTTCCTGTTTGAAAATTAATCGTCTCGTTTAAAAATCCATTTTTTACATTGTTCGTTGGGAATTCATTTTTTTTCTAGTTAAAAATTCAAGAAATGAAAATTCGATAGCTGAAGTTAAAAATTTATCTGTTTGCTTAAACATTAATTTTTTTAACTTAAAATTTAATTGGTTAAGTTGCGGTTGACAATTTATCTTTTTTATTAAAAAGTAATTTTTTCGTTTAAAAAATCAACTATTTCGTTAAAAATTCATATATTTTGTTGAAAAATTGTATTTTTTAGTATAAAATTCATTTTTCTATTTTAAAATTAATCTTCTCGTCTCAAATTCATCTTTTCGATTGAAAATTCATGTTTTTCGTGTAAAATGTAACTATTCTAGTTAAAGATTCACAATTTAATTTGCAAATTTAACTATTTTGTTGAAAATCCGTTTTTTTTGTTGTTGAAAATTAATTTTTTCAACTGAAAGTTTGACTGTTCCATTTTTTGGTAAAAAAACTTATATTATTTATTGGAAAATTGAGGTATTTTTTCAAAATTAATTTATTTTGCAAAGTTTAGCTCTGTTGTGTTAACGGATCTTTAGAATAAACGTCATGAATTAAAATAAATGTTTGCGTTTTGCGGAAAATACGAATATGTTACTTTTAGTTGACCGGGAAATTTTACAAATTTTCAGAAGAAACATCAGTCCAAGTTCGATTTCAACAGTTTTTAAAATAATTAGTTGAATTGACATCTTTTTCAACTATGATAGCATTCAATTTACAATGCGTAATTCAAAAATCTTTTACTTTCGAAATTTGTCATCTTAGATTTTTATTTTTAACCGTATATTTTTAATTTAAAGACGTTTGAAGTGCAGTCTTCAAGATTTAAACAATTAAAAATTAAAAGCGTTTCAAGTTGAAAAATTCGGATAAAAAACAGTATTATTTTATCAACTGTAAATATAAATAAATGAATAAATAATTAAAAAATGGATCTGTACTTTAACTATTAAAAACGGAATAATAATTTATTTGATAAAACGATTCTAAATTCGTTTAAAGTTGAAGAATTTCCAGATTGTTACTGTTTTAATTCGAAAGTCTTAGTTATTACAAAAATTTAAAGGTGCGATTGAAACTTTATAAACTATTTTCAACTTCAAAATAACTTAATAATAAGGTATTCGTAATTAAAGGCTTTTATTAAATTAAAAATATTGTTTCAGCCTAAATTATTCACTCCTTAATCCGTTTAATTTGAAATTTTTTAATTAGGAAAGAAATAATTATTTAATATTTAGCAATGTTAACTGTTAATTTAAGACTAGTAAAATTAGCCCAAATATTTAAAAGTAAACGATTTTAATTGTTTAATATGAAACCTTTAAATTATTAAAATTTCGAAAAGCTTTGAAACTTTTAGACTTTTAAGTCTGATTATTTGTAGAAAAAATTTGAGTAATTTTAAGTTATATTTAGAAGTATTGAAAAGATTTAAAATTAATTGAAAACTTGAAGTCAACAATTTGATGTCAAGTAATTTAAACGAAGTGTGTAAAAATGTTGTTCAGAAACTCTAAACCTATTTTAAAATGAATAGAATTTTTGCTACAATTTTTAGAAAATCCTGCTTTCTTTTTAAATCCTTAAAGTCTTCCATGGTCTTTTTTGCAAATTTGGGAAATCTCTTATAATATTTTGAATTATTCTGTTAAAATAATTTTTCAAAATGAAAAATAATTTTCAGTTTTCCTTGGAATATTCAGAAATTTTTTTATTCTTTCCCTAAATATCTCTTAAAATTACTCTAATTTTTTCTAAAAATAATAAGTGTTCAATTGTTATTTATAAATTAAAAATTTAAGGGAAGTTTGTTTTAAATCGCAGGATTTTATAGAAGTTTTAAGACAATTGTAATTAATTAAAAAATGAATTTAGAAGTTCTGAAAAAATTTAAAACCACTTCTAGATTTCTCAAGATTTTGAAATAAAATTTGTAAGCTTTTTAAGGATACGTAAACTGTTAAAAATGAAAATAATTTAACTTCTACTTTAAGAACTTTCAAGTAAAAAAAATTTTAATTTATAATGTTTCTAGCCTAAAATAACTTAATTTAATTTAAATTTTTTTAAAGTTCATTGATTGATTATTTAATTTAGAGTATTGGAAATGTTAACATGGATTTATATTTTTGGATCTTAATCTAAATTTTTGAACTCTATACTTTATAAATATTAAAAATTCTGAATTTTGCATTTGATTATCATTAAAAAGTGTTTATAAAGTTTATACGTGTAAATTATTGAGCATTTAAATGCCAATTTTTTTAATTAAAAAACAATTAAACTTCAGTTTATTTTTTACTACTTTTAATGGAAAAATGTTTAGAATAGAGTTCGATTTTCAAAATTTTATTGACTGGGAAAGCAGAAAGATTTTACAAATGTTTCAAAGAATTCATAAGGAATTCCAAAGATTTCAAAACATTTTAAAGATTTTAGGCGATTTCAAACGAACACAAAAGATTTCGTAAACAAAGATTAAAGAAAGATTTCGCAAATATTTCAAAGATTTCAAAAAATTAAATAATGACACAAAGATTTCAAGGCTTTTACAAAGATTTAAAAATGTTCCCAAAGGTTTCACAAAGACAAATAGTCCATGAGCTATTTTAAAATCCACTATAGATTTTGGCAGATTTCGAACAAAAAATTTAGAAGTTGTTTAAGAATTTGGAAAGGCTTCAGAAGACTACAAAGCATTTCCTAGGAAAATTGAAAATGACTTTTTACTTTGAAGAATTAATTTTAAGAGAATATTTAGAAAGATTTTGAAAGATTTGCAAAATTATGAAAATTGAATGTGGAAGATTTTAAGGAAATTTTTTTAATTTGGCAGGATTTTAAAAACATTTTTAGAACACATTTTAAGAAATATTTGATTAATTAAAAAAAAATGTTTAGATGTTCTGAACAAAATTTAAAAATAACATCTAGATGTTTCAAGATTTTGAAATAAAATTTTGAAGCATTTAAAGGATTTTTAAACTATTTAAAATAAAAATAATTTAACTTATAGTTTAAGAATTTTTTTAACAAAATGTGAAAAATTTATACCTGCTATGAGTGACATGAATTAATTAGTTTAAATCGAAAATCAACACGATAAATTTACTTTATTCCTAATTATTTAAATAATTGTTAATTTGTTGAAGGGTAATTTTTGACTGGAATAATGCATGAAAGTGTAGTTTTTCGTAAATTATTCAACAAGTTTCATTATTATTTACCGATAATTATTTAAACAATTTCCGTTTCTCTAAACAGTTTTTGATAAAATTTTTCTGAATTGCATGAACAGTTTCAAACTTTTATTCGTTTTCTTTCACATAATTAAATATTTTTAATTCATTAATATATTTTTCTGTAAAAAATATTTTTTTTTATAAATAAAGCTTTTTGTTTACCGAAAGAGCCGAATTCCGGGTAAGTTTTTAAAAACTCGAAAATTTTTATTTCTGATGTACATATTCTGGTCTAGATATTGGAAAAGTCCTAGATTTGTTCTATTTTTAGACTCTTTCGCCACTGTTGATTTTAGTAACTACCTACGAAACCTAAAAATTAAATATATCTCTGAAATTTAAATAATTCTCGGCAATTACCCCACTAAAATTATACAATTTTCAGGATTTTCGACCTTCAACGATGTCACCTATCCCTTGTTGACCCAAAACATCATCACTAATGGCCAGTGGTGGCTGTTCAGTGTCTACCAACTAAATACAATGTTGTTCTGCGACACACACATCGAGGAGAATCCGAAGAAAAATCTTTTCTGGACAACCAGTCCCCTTCAGTTGTTCGAGCGCATCGAAGACAACAAAGTTTTCGGATTCAATGATGAAGTTTTGAAGCATTTGATTAAATTTTACGTGAACCAACCTCAGGAACGCGAAGTGGACATGAAGCCCTACCTGGGAAAGGATGTGAAAGTCGTCGCGGATATTGAAGATCCCGAGAAGAGGAACTGGCTCGAGAAATATTTCAAGAACCTCATGTCTTGCAGGCCGAGACACAGGTAAGAATTTACACATTTTCTATTATTGGCACATTTCATTCAACAATTTGAAGGCATTTTTAGAATTTAAGTGTATTTTTAGAAACTTTTAAGCTATTTTCAGGAGCTTTCAAAATTTGAAGTATTTTAGGGAATTTTAAAATATTGCAAGGAAATTTTTTGGATTAATTTCATGAATTTGAAATATTTTTAGATGAAGAATTTTCTAGAATTTGTGAAGATATTGAACGATTTTACGAGCTTTAAAAAATTTCAAATGAGTTTAAATAATTTTGAATAATTTAGGTTATTTTAAAATATAACAATTTTTTAATTTTGTAATTGTTTTGAATTCGCTTGATTACTTTTTAAATTATCTTGATCTAATTCTTCTCAATTCTTTAAAATTTCTCTAAATTCATTCAAAATTTATTGTAATCAATCAAATTTTGTCCGATTTTCAAAACTATCCAAATTCAATTGAGTTATTTTGAATTTAACTTGAATTTTTTTGTAGCCTGGAATTCACCCTGAATTCTTTTAAATTATTAAAAAAAATTTTTAATGTACTTGAATCTTTCAAAATTCACTCAATTCTACTTATTTCTGTTAATTTTTTTGAATTTTCAAATTTTTTTAATTTGGAACATTTTTTTCCAGTTCGTTTGAATTCTTTTGAATGTAACTTGAATTGTTCTGAATTCTTCTGAAATTATCCTAAATTTGTTACTTTTTTACGGATAAAGTATTGTTTGCAAAGCTTCTGAAGTTTATTTTTGAAATCTTTAAAAATCCAAATTTTTTTAAATCCTATGAGATTTAAAAATATTTAAATATATTTCCGAGGATTTCAATTATTTTAAGGAATTTTAAAACTCTCAATGTATTTTAATACATTTTCCAAGGTTTCAGAAAATATAATTTCACAAGTTTTTATAATAATATTTTAGT
>JAWWLR010000148.1:11437732-11448988 GCA_035041075.1 Acraspis erinacei | reverse complement strand
CAGCAATTAGCCCGCACCGTTTTTTTTACTGCGGAGGACGTGCTTTTCTTCGACCAGTTGTTCTGTATCCGTGGGTGATACCTGGCACGGCCTCGGCAGTAAAAAAAAAGGTTCGGGATTCTTTCTGGCACTTGTTTTGCAACAAAAAAAAGTTTCTAAAAATATCGCGTTTTTTTCCAAAAATAAGACTATCACATCCTTCCGGGTGATTGAAAATAATTACAGAGCCTATTCCTCGTACTGATGATTTTTTTCAAATTTTGCTCAAGACCCTTGTATAAGAAATAATGCTCTAAACTTGACTGTTTTTAAATGTAACCCCTCTGAGAATAACTGATGAAAATTGATTTTTGAAATAATGAATCTTCAATCGAAAAATATTTAAATCTTTGAAATAAAAGACAGTTGAATTGATCCGTATTCGACGAAATTCCAACAAAATAGTTTAATCCTCAAACAAAACAGTTAAATTTTAAACTATATAGTTAAATTTTCAAACAACGAAGTGAATTCTTAACACAGAAGAGTAATTTTCTATCGAAAAGTTCAATTCTCAACAAAATACATACACTTTTAACCAAATAGTTCAATTTTTAACCGAGAAGATTAATTTTCGTCGAGAAATGACGAATTCTCAACAAAATTCATCAAATTTATACCAAATATTTGAATTTTCTACCCCAAAAAATGATATTTCAACAAAGTATATAATTTTTCAACAAAAGAGTTAAATTTTCAAGCAAAAAGATGAATTTTTAAAACAGAAGCTTAATTTTCTACGTAAAAAGATGAACTTTCCACAACATTCTTCCAGCAAGAATATGTTTCTACAAAAAATGAAGAATTTTATAAAAAAAAATTAATTTGTACCCAATAGTTGAATTTTGTACCAAAGGTATTAATTTTACACAAAAAGACTAATTTACAAAAAAATTAGTATACAAAAAACGTGAGTTATACACCACGTTGTTGATTTTTCAACAGAAAAATATGAATCTTAACAAAAATGAAATAGTTAAATTTTCAATTAAAATAATATATTTACACGCGAAAAGACGAATTTTCAATAAATTACATAAATTTTCAACAGAGTTTAATCAGTGTATATAATGTTAATCCACATTTCGTTTGGTTAATTTTTAGTTTGAATTTTTTCGTTTCTACAATTTTTCAAATAAAAAAATATTAATTTTAACAAAAAAGATGAATTTTCAAACTTTTATACTCAAAACTACGAATTTTCAACAAAATAAATAAATTTTCTAACCAAACAGTTGAATTTTCAGTTAGAAAAAAAATTAAAAAAAATGAATTTACTACAAAATACATCAACTTTCAACTAGAAAGGATAAATTTTCTACCAAAAAAGGAATAGTTAAATTTTCCATTTTAATGCTGAATCTTTAACCAAAAATATTACATTTAATAATGTAATTGAACCTTCAACCAAGTTATTCAATTTTCAACCGAAAAAGACGAATTTTCAAAAAAGGAGTTGAATTTTGATCCAAAAAGTTGAATTTTCAAGTTGAAAAAGCGAATTTACTATAAAAAAGTTGAATTTCCGATAATAAGGTTAATTTTCAACCAAAACGAATGACTTTTTATCGAAATTCTTCAATTTTTAATCAAATAATTTATCTTCCAGCAAATAATAAAAATGTCAACCACAAAAGATGAATTCTGAACCAAAAAAATTATAGTAGACTTTTCAACCGAAAATAATTAATTTAAAAAGAAAAATAGTTATATTTTCTTATTTTGTTTAAATAATTCATTTCGCATTGAAGTGAAAAACGAGAAAAAAGATTTTTAAATAATTGATAGACTAAAATAAACAAACATTGTAAGTATATCGGAGGTCACAGCATTTTAGGCCTTGAAGAAATGATAAAATGCCTCCAATCCATACCGCTCCACATCGCGTTTGAGCGGTGTACGGCGCATCGCGTTTGGGCGTTGTACAGCCTACACGTGAAAATTTCGGAAAAACAGACAAAATATATTGAACTACGCAAAATTGTAGGCCCTGAAAAAAACGATAAAATCGATGTCTCCATTCCATACCGCTCTACGTCACAATTATGCGGTGTACCGTCGCGACGGAAAGCTCTACGCCGCCTAGACGTAAAAATTTCGCAGAACATACACAAAATATATTGGATTACGCAAAATTTTAGGCCCTGAAAAAATCATAAAATCGACGCCTCCATTCCATACCGCTCCATGTCACGATTAGGCGCTGTACCGTTGCTACGGTAAGCTCTACGCCTCCTAAACGTAAAAATTTCGGAAAACATACACAAAATATATTGGATTACGCAAAATAGTAGGCCCTGAAAAAATGATAAAATCGACGTCTCCATTCCATACCGCTCCATGTCACGATTTGCGGTATACCGTCGCTACGGTAAGCTCTACGCCTCCTAAACGTAAAAATTTCGGAAAACATACACAAAATATATTGGATTACGCAAAATTTTAGGCCCTGAAAAAACGATAAAATCGACGTCTCCATTCCATACTGGTTTTTAACTGGCTTCGAAAAATCTTTTGAACAATTAAGCACTTTCTACTGATATAAAAATAGATCAGAAAAAATCTGAAAAGGTCAAAGATCGAAAAAAGATTGAAAAAAATGGGAAAATGCTCAAAGTATTTTTCTAAGTAAATTACAAAAAAAAGTAATTTGAAAACCACGAAAATAACTATTTGAAAAAACTGCTTTTTTATTTTTCTTTTCTTAGAAAAATAAATTATTTTGTTGAAGATTCATGAATTTGTTTAAAAAGTGATCCTTTTTTATTGAAAATTCATTTTATTGTTTCAAAATTCAACTATTTAGTTCAAAAATTATTTTCTTGAAGATTTATCTTTTTAGTTAAAAAATAATCTATTTGATTCAACATTTATTTTTTTGTTTAATAATTCATCATTTTTGTTAGAAATTCATTTCTGTCGTTGACAATTAATTTTTCTGTCTGAAAATTCAACTATTTAAGTGAAAATTCACGTTTTTTTAATTGCATCTTTTTCCCGATTTTTTATTTCATTTCTTTTTTGAAATTTTAATTTAATTGTTTTTGTTAAGAAATAATTTTTATAACTGAAAAGTTCACTATTTCATGAGGAATTCATGCATTTTGTTGCAAATTCATCTTTTTGGTTGAAGATTGAATTATTTGGTTCGTAATTCATTTTTTGGTGAAAAATCATCATTTTATTTGAAAATTTATTTCTTTTCTTCAAAATGAACTATTTTGGTAAAATAATTTTTTTTGACAGTTGTGCTTACTGAAAGTTCAATTACTTGATTCGGAATTTGTATATTTTGTTGAAAACTAGGCTTTTTTTAGAAAATTAATCTTCTTGGTTAAAAAATCATCTTATTGAAAATAAACTATTTGGTTCCAAATTCATCCTTTTTGGTTTATTATTGATCGAAATTCATTTCTTTAGTTAAACGTTTAACTATTTTCTTGAAAGTTCGTCTTTTTTGGTAGAAAATTAATCCTCTTTTTCAAAAATTTAAATATTTCGTTCAAAATTAATTTTTTGGTTGGTTAAAATTAATTTTCTGAGTGAAAATTCGTTTTTTTATGTTAAGTTTTTAACTATAAATTCAACTTTTTGGTATAAAATTAATCTTTTTGTTTGAAAATTCAACTATTTGGTTAAAAATAAGTTTTGTTGTTATTTAGGATTCGTCGTTTTAGATAAGAGTTCATTTCCTTGTTTGAAAGTTCAACTAATTTTCTAAAAATTCTTTTTTTGTTTCAAATTAATTTTTCTGACTGAAAATTCAAATTTTGGTATTAAATTAATGTTTTTGATTGAAAATTCGACTTATTGGGTTAAAAATTCTTTTGTTTGGTATTATATTAATTTTTTTTCTTGAAAATTCAACTGTTTAGTTGAAAATTCTTTTTTTTTGCTTAAGATTCATAGTTTCAGTTAAAAATTAATTTCTTTGGTCGAAAATTTGACGATTTTTTAGCAATCTTTTTTTTGTTCTAAAATTAATTTTTCTTACTGAAAATTCGTTTTCTTTTGCTTAAAATTCATCTTTTTGTTATAAAATTAATCTTTTTGTTGAAAATTCAACTGTTTGGTTCAAAATTAATTTTTTTCGTTGAAGATTTATTTTTTTTATTGAGAATTCAACTGTTTGGTTGAATATTAATCTTTTTTGGTTGAAAATTCTTTTTTTTTGCTTAAGATTCATAGTTTCAGTTAAAAATTAATTTCTTTGGTCGAAAATTTAACAATTTTTTAGCAATCTTTTTTTTGTTTTAAAATTAATTTTTCTTATTGAAAATTCGTTTTCTTTTGTTTAAAATTCATTTTTTGGTTATAAAATTAATCTTTTTGGTTGAAAATTCAACTGTTTGGTTCAAAATTAATTTTTTTCGTTGAAGATTTATCTTTTTGGTTGAGAATTCAACTGTTTGGTTGAATATTAATCTTTTTTGGTTGAAAACTCAACTATTTAGTTGAAAATTCTTTTTTTTGCTTAAGATTCATAGTTTCAGTTAAAAATTAATTTCCTTGTTTGAAAATTCAGCTAATTTTTTTTTTTAATCCTTTTTTTGTTTCAAACTAATTTTTCTGACCGAAACTCTGTATTTTTTTTGTTTCAAATTAATTTTTCTGACTAAAAATTCAAATTTTTGTATAAAATTAATGTTTTTGATTGAAAATTCAACTATTTCGTTAAAAATCCCTTTCTTTGTTAAATATTAATCTTTTTTCGTTGAAAATTCAATTATTTAGTCAAAAATTCTTTTTTTTTTTGCTTAAGATTCATAGTTTCAGTTAAAAATTAGTTTCTTTGATTGAAAATTTAACCATTTTTTAAAATTATTTTTTTTCTTTTAAAATTAATTTTTTTATCGGAAAATTCGTTTTCTTTTGTTCAAAATTCATCTTTTCGTTAGAAAATTAATCTTTTTCGTTGAAAATTCAACTATTTGGTTCAAAATTAAGTTTTTTCGTTGAAGATTCATCTTTTTGGTTGAGACTTTAACTGTTTGGTTGAATATTAATCTTTTTGCGTTGAAAATTCAACTATTTAGTTGAAAATTCTTTTTTTTTTGCTTAAGATTCATAGTTTCAGTTAAAAATTAATTTCTTTGGTCGAAAATTTAACGATTTTTTTAGCAATCTTTTTTTTATTTCAAATTAATTTTTTTAACCGAAAATTCGTTTTTTTTTGTTTCAAATTAATTTTTCTGACTAAAAATTCAAATTTTGGTATAAAATTAATTTTTTTGATTGAAAATTCAACTATTTAGTTAAAAATTCTTTCTCTTTTTTGCTTAAGATTCATAGTTTCAGTTAAAAATTAATTTCTTTGATTGAAAATTTAACGATTTTTTAAAATTATTTTTTTTCTTTTAAAATTAATTTTTCTTACCGAAAATTCGTTTTCTTTTGTTTAAAATTCATCTTTTCGGTTGAAAATTCAACTATTTGGTTCAAAATTAATTTTTTTCGTTGAAGATTTATCTTTTTAGTTGAGAATTCAACTGTTTGGTTGAAAATTCGTGTATTTTAAATGGAAAATTAATCTTCTGTATTGAAAATTTTTCTTTGTTTTTTAAATTGTAATATTTGGTTCAAATGTAATTTTTTGGGGTGAAAGATTCATCGTTTGAGGTAAAAATTAATGTCTTTTGATAAAAAATTAACCGATTTGTTAAAGATTCAATTTTTGTTTGGAAATTAATTTTTTAAACTGAAAATTTAACTATTTTTTCAAAATTCCTCTGTTTTGCTAAAAAAATTAACATTCTTGGTTGAAAATTTAAGTACTTATTTCCAAATGAATTTTTTTCTGGTAAGATTCATATATGTTATGTGAACAAAATTTGTTTCTGTGCTTGAAAATTCATCCACATTTTTATTTGAACAGATCGTATTTCTGCCGGAGTTTCCCGAAAGTTCTAACAACTTTGGAATCATTATCTTTTCAGTAAAAAATTGTCTTACGTCTTGCATCGAATTCCGAATTAATTTTTGTATGACCCCTTATTAAATTTCCAATGTCGCAAATCTGAACTCCTTAATCGTATATGCAATCTTTGGAGACTTTATCAATATTTTGCCCCCGTAACCTCAGCAACAAGATAAATTTCGACTCCTCCCAGATTTACAAGAAATAAGGATTCGAGACCCATATTTCAACTGAAAATTGAAGCAGATTAGAATCGTAGAACATCATTGCCATCTGCGTTCAAAGCAACCGCAAATGGGGAATATTTCTAGAGGGTGAAATGCGTATTTTGGGAGGGGAAAAGGGAGACAGGAGACAGGAGGTAAAAGAAGAAGAAGAAGAAGAAGAAGAAGAAGACACTTGGATGAAAAAGAAGACGCTACCAACTGGATGAAATTATTCCCTCGTGCATAGTAGATAACTTTAGAAATCCTGGGAGAACCCGTTTTCTGATTATTTCGTTTATACGGGACTTTGACTGCGTCAAGTAGTTTGTATAGCTTCTTGAGTTGAGAAAAGGCCTACTCGTTTTGGGGAGAATTGTAGCGGGCCGTAAGTCTTCTTGACAGCCGAAATGAGCGCGAGGGCAATCGGAAGTCAACGACACCAAGCACTTTTCCTCTCTCGAACCTGCTGAAATTCTTAGCGAAGCGGTTTTTGGTACCGAGTTTACTTTATATGCAAATTCGTGACGAATGTAGAGAAACGAGGCGTGACGAGGCGTTTAGCATTGACGGATGTCATCACTCAAACGTGGCAACCTTTGTGTAACTAGCTCTCGCGAAACTTTCATCTTATCTAGATCGTTCGATTTTTCTAGAAGTACTTGCATTTGCCTGGATATTTGGTCAGGGGAGAGGGAAACTGCATAAAACCGCCTCCCAAGTTCCAAGACCAAGACTATCGAATTCACACGAGCATGCAGTTTTTTTGGGTTGACTAGTTGATGTCGAGGATGATTGGGTGCATTCGATGATCTTGATATTGGAAATTTTGGGCGGTTTTTTGCAGTTTTCCTCTCCCCTGATTCGTCAGAACATGTCCTGATTTTTTATGGCTGACCTGATATTCTGATTCCTTGGGCTATGTACTGATTCTTCATGACCTAAAACGAAAGTTCGCGATTTTTTGCTTGGTATCTTACTAACTTGAAAAGAAAGGGAAACAACGAATATTAATAATATTATTATTATTAATATTAATATATTGTGGAGGCCGTACTCAACTATTTAACTAAAAATTTTGAGCTTGCAAAAGTTATTCGTATAATTTATAGAATTAGGGAATGAGCATATCATTTTATTATTTTGTTCAAAATTCAAAGATTTTGTTAAAAATAAAAAATTCAATCTTCTTGATTGAAAATTCAACCGTTTTTTTTTTGAAATTCGTCTTTTTTGGTTAACAATTAAATAAAAAATCTTTCTCAGGTTAAAAAATTGTCTTTTTAGTTTAAACATTCAACTGTTGTTTTCGAAACATAATCTTTCTTACTAAAAATTGTACTGTTTGGTCAAAATAAAAATATTTTTGGGGTAAAATAACAGCTTTTAAAGTTTTCGTTGAAATTCAACTTTTTGCTTGAACAAGAAACTTTTTTTATTAAAAATTCTTTTTTTTGGTTTATTATTTATAATTTTAATTCAAAAACCTTTTTTTGTTGAAAATTTACCATTTTTTTGAAAATTCGTTTTTAATTGATTTAAAAATAATTTTTTAACTAAAAATTTAACTTGTCCATTTTTGTTTGACAATTTATTTGTTTTAGATGACAATTCATTTATTTGGTTGAAAATTGTTTTTTCTTTGTTTTTAAATTGAACTTTATTGTTGAAAATTGATCTTTTTGTGCCAAAATTAAACTATTTTGCTCAAAATTCTTTTTTTTACCAAAGAGACATTTCTTTGGTTAAAAACTGAACTTTTTCGTTAAAAATTCTTTTTTTTTCGTCGAAAATTAGTTTGTTTAAACATTTTTGTATTGAAATTTAATCTTTCTTAATTAAAAATTTAACTATTTTCTTAAAAATAAATATCTTTTTGATGTATTTGTTGAAAATGCAACTTTTAAGATAATATTTCAAGTTTCTGGTAAATATTCTTTTTTTTGCTTCAAAAATCCATTATTTTGTTGAAAATTGAACTTTCTTGGTTTGAAAATTCATCTATTCTCTTCAAAAGTAATATTTTTTAAAACATTCATAATTGATGATAGAGAATTCATTCTTATGGCTTGGAAATTTATTATTAAAATTTATTATTATTTATTGATTTCAAATTTACTAATTTTTTTGGGTTGAAAAATTATCTTTTTTAGTTGAAAATAAACTCTTTTGTTGAAAACTCAAGTGTCTTCTAAAAATTTGATCTTTTTTCTTCAAATAATATTTTTTAATATAATTATTTGTTTGTAAATCCAATGGCTTAAGAGTCCATTGTTTTTTAAACCCTTCGACTTTCTAATGTGATAGCTCGACTCGTTTTGTTAAAAATTCGTTTTTGGGTTTAAAATTCCTCCCTTTTAGTTCAAAATTCAATTATCTTGTTGAAAATGCATTATTGTATCTATATTAATTTTATTGAAAAAAACCTATTTGATATTTCAACTTTAAAATGTTCAAAATGAATGTTCATGAAGTTAAAAATCAATGTAAATTATAAATTCATCTTATTTTAAAATAATGCAAGTTGGGAAGTTTAAAAGTTCAGAAAGGAGCATTTTAAATCCAGATTCGGAATCGTTCAAGCTTAATGACTATTGTTAAACCCAAAGTCATAAAATACAATCATATTAAAAAAAGAGGGATATTAAAAAAAAATCTTATCTAACGAAATTATATTCGAAAATTTAACCAGCTATTAGTTCGATGCAAAAAAAATTCGAAATCAATCCAATTAGACGTTACATGATGGGATGGAAAGAAGGAGGAAGAAAAATAAGTTGGCTGATTCTACTTGATTCTACTCTTATGGTACCTGGTCAGTGGCAGCCAAGCCAGCTTTGCGATCCGGTGATATTAAATTTGTATTTTTACGCTGATTCCACGGGCCTTCCCGGTACGTGACGGGAAAGGGAATCGTCCGGGCGATTAACGATCCGAGCTCCCGAGGGAGTCGCTGACTCTGAGATGCCCAACACCCACCCCTCGAACAACTGGATCCCGATGGTGCAGGTGATCTCTGGTGATCCTAAACTCGACCCTCAACCCTGCCGCGCCCAACTTCCTTGACCCGATACGATTCGCGATATTTTATTTAGTAGCTATCAAAATTTATAGATTCTTTGCGATCGAGTAACAATGAGGCTCAACAAAAATTCTAGGAGATTCCAGGACTTGGGAGAGGAGAAAAAAAGGGATGTTGCCAACTGAATTGTTCATAAACTCAATACAATAAAATACAATAGTTAAACTTTTAATTCAAAAAAATACTTTAAAATTAAAAAAAAACGAATTTACTACCAAATAATTATTTTCCCCTCTGCATTATTGAACTTCCAAATCTAAATGACGAATTTTCTATACAAAACATTAGAATTATGAAATAAAAATATGAAATTTTGTTTAAAAAGTTAATTTTATTTTTAAAGAAAGACGAATTTCAAACAAAATGTAAGAAATCTCAACCCAAAAGTTGAACTGTCAACTAAACTAGATTAATTTTCAAAAAAAGAAAATAATTTTTAACTAAATACAGTAAAACTCTGATACTGTGCCGGTTTTGGGGCTGGCGGTGGTGGGGAAAACGCCCGAGCTCCTTTTACTCATACTTGCGGCGTGGCGTCAATTCTCGGAAGAAACAATATCGGGAGGCCCTATATCAGAGTTTCACTGTACTTCAATTCACCAAAAAGTTAAATTTTTATTTAAAAGACAACTATTTTCGAATTAACGTGGAGTAGGTAAATTTTGAATTACAAAATAATTTTGTAACAAAAAAACAAAATAATTTTTAGCAAAACAGTTCAAGTTTCAACCAAAAATATGAATCTATCTAAAATTTTTAATCGTAATACAAAAAATGCATTTTTGGGAAGGAAGTTCACCTGAAAAACCTGGTTGTTAAATTTTTAACCAAAAAGGTGAATTCTTAAACAAAAAGATTAACTTTCTACAAAAAAAAACAAAGAAACAAGTTTGTTACAAAATTCAAAAATTCTCAACCATAAAGTTGAATTTTTTACTAGAAAATACGAATTTTTAAACAAACAGATTAATATGCAACAAAAAAAGACGAATTTTCAATAAAATTAAAGAAATCTTAACCAAAAATTTGAGTTTTGAAGAAAGAAAGAAATTTTTTGTAATTTTTAAGAAAGTAATTTAACTTTAAAAACCTAGTTGTTACATTTTTAACCAAAAAGATTAAATTTTACAGAAAAAAACGAATTATTTACAAAATCCAAGAAATGTTTAAAACTATTTTTTTTTTAAATTGCGTTTTTGAACTGAAAGTGTATTACATTTTTTTGTTTGAAAATTGGTTTGTCCTAGTTGAAAATTCAATTGTTTGGGTGAAAATCAATGTATTTGGTTAAGAATTCGGCTTTTTTGATAGATCATTAATTTTATAGGTTGAAAAAAGGCGAATTTTCAATTAGTCTTTTTTAGTTTGGAAACTAATTTTTTTAACTGAAAGTGTAACTACTTCATTGCTAGCTGTGGATTAATTTTTTAGTTGAAAATTCATCTGGTTGTTTGAAAATTGAACAATTTCTTTGAAATCTTGTTTTGTTAAAAATTAGTTGTTTTTTTTTAAACTGAAAATGTAACTGTGTATTTTTTTGAAAAATACGTTTTCTTTGTAAAAAATTAACCTTGTTGGTTGAAAGTTAATCTTTTTGATTTAAAAATCAACTATTTGATCAGAAATTACTTTATTTTATTAAAAGTTCAATACCTTTACTGGGACTGATTGGCTTTCTTTAGGACTTTGCTCTAAAATTGAATATCTTTGGAATTTTTTTTTAATTGATTTTTTCGCATTTTCTGAAACATTTCGTATATGCAGTTAGTATCCCGAAAACGAAACGGCAAGATTCATTTCATTTATTTTTTAAATGGATTTAAAAAAATCGCGTTTTGGTATCTACAGCATAGGTCCGCGCAACGGTTTTCCTTCGCCGTATAAAATTTCTGAAGTTTCAGTTAACAGATTTCGACCGGGAACCCTTCAAATTGTTCTCATTTATATCGAAAATCGAATTTTCGATTTTTTAAAACATGGTGATTAAAATTGTATTATTTTGTATGAATATCTTA
>JAWWLR010000148.1:11379533-11395593 GCA_035041075.1 Acraspis erinacei | reverse complement strand
GTGCTGTTGTATCAAGTACCAGTTTGCGTCCTGACGCAAATAGGGGCAACAAGCTGGACGCAAATATATCCAAAAGCGAATCAGGCGGACGCAACGGCGTACAACGACATCTTTGCGTGATTTTCAGATTTTCCGGTGCAATTTGTATCAATTTGTCAAAACAAACAAAATTTCTATGAAATAATATATATTCTTAAATCAGTAATAGTTTTTTAGCAAATCGGAATGGATTACACTTTTTTATTGGTCTTAACTTCTGCCATAACCCTTACACGGACGCAAATAGGTGCATTTACCTTAATTCTTCGATGAAGTTTTCAGTAATTTCTAGTCTTCATCTCCGTTTTTTTTTCTAAACGCAATTCTGTAATCAGAATGAGAGAATTCATCAAATATGTCAAGTTATCAGTTCTGTGAAAGAGGATATAAAATTTCATAACGAAAAATGATATTTCTACTTATTAATTTTGTAAATAATATTATCAAACTTTTATAAAGATTGCAAAAGAAAATTATAAATTTTTTTCAGTGAAACATTCTATTTCAGAAAGCAGATCAAGATGAGAAATCCTGTGAAAAATAAGTAGAAATTAATTATATACAAAGAAATATGAATAGTTTAAAAGATATTATTACGTTAATAGATTTTAATTATTTGATGAAAACTCCTGTAATAAAAAACTAGAATACAACAACCAAATTTGGACCACAATAAACCAATAAAAAAAGCTCCAAATGTAATCTGAAAAAAAATTTGTTAAAAACAAAAATTACAAACAAAAATAAAAAACAGGAAAGGAAAATTTGATCCTTGGATTCTTTTTGTTTACAGGAGTTTTCATCAATTTGATGATTGGACGTTAAATAAGATTTTTAATTTGGATTCTTTTTTTACGATTTACGAAAAAAATAGCTCTGAAGTTATAAGTATTTAAATTTTATGACTGGTTTAAAAAAACGCAGAAAAACACCAATTTTATCTTTAAACTCCTGTGATTTTATAAATAATTGAAATAATCGTTATTAGGTTGAAAATGGAAATATTGTTGGTTATAAATTAAACTATTTCGTTAAAAATTCGTCTCTTTTGTTTTAAAGTTCAAATATTTGATGGTAAATGCAACCATTTGGTTGATAATAATTATTTTGTTGTTGAAAATTGAACTACTTCATTAGAGTTAACTGTTTTCTAAAAAATTCGACTTTTCAGGTAAAAACGCTCAATTCTCTTTTTTGAAAATTCATCTTTTATTGTAGAAAATTAATATTTTTTTATTGAAAGTTCAATGACACATTTTGTTCAAAATTTAATATATTTTGACTTGAAATCTTAAGCGCTGCCAAAGCCTTTATTTTAAATTCAGACTCATTCAATAAAAACAGTCAACAAAATTTTATGGTAATAGGGTGTCCCCGGATTAAAATCCGGCCTTTGGAAATTTCCGGATTCTAATTGGAAGTTTATGGTTCTTAAATCTGGATCAATCCAGATTATACAAGAATTTCAGATCCCACTGCCTTTTAATTGTTTTGAATCTGTTTTTATTTCAGAAGAAATATGTAGAAACTTGACTTTAAAATTAGGCTAAGAAAATAAAAAGAATGTTTTTTTTATTCCAATTTATGTATAATTGAACGAAATACTGCTAAATTTTTTCTAGGAAAATTTAATAATCTGATATTATACAGATAGAATATTATTTGTTTATATAGAAAAAGAAGAAGGGAGTACGAGTGCAGTCGTGATTGTTTCTGTGGCTTTTGGTACCAATCCTAACTTAAAAACTACTCGAAGTATTTAGATTTTAAAATACAAGTTTTAAATTAAAGAATTTTCATACTTTTTCACTGCAAATACTCGCGTAGAATTTCCTATAGTCATACTACGATCAGAGGATTACAATAAAATGATCTTCATTAACAAGTATTTGCTCAACTGATGGATGTGTCTTCGTGGATTTTGGATCAAACGGTCTGTGAAATATTAATTAATTATTTCATATTAACTTTCTTCAAAAACCTGATATTAGGATTTAGTAAACAGTATAAAAACGAATTATAAACCGTGCTGAAAATCGTAATAAAAAATCAACAGTGTCCAGATGTTCAAGTTTACGTGAACTATCATTATGAAAAAACGTCATATGATGACACTTATTATCATTTCATCAAAACAGAAGTTATTCGCTATACCCTAGCTATTCACTATTCCCTGCCTACATACATAAAACAGCAAGTAAATTCTAATATCCTCGACCATATCGTAAATTTCAAGCCAGCGTTTTTAAAATTACCCTAAAAACTCTCTTTACGAGTTTACGAACTAGAACCCTCGCGCAGGAACTCAACAAGTGTTTCTCGCCTCTCATCCTCTTCGCACGGGGATGCCGTGGAGTACGTCCTCATTGCAACCCTCTCATTCTCCCTTTCCTACAACATCGTTCCATCCTCCTCTCTCGTGGAGGCGGCGGTCTCCGCCCTCTCACCTCCCAGCGGCGGTGGTACCAGCAGCGGCGGCGGCAGCAACATTACGACCTGCAGCGCTTTCATATCAGCAGTCACGAGCAAGCTGGACATCTGTGTTGGTATCAGAAGAATATGGGAAGGGGATCCACCTTGGTAGTAGTGATAGTAGCACATCTCCAACCGTTGGACCACGCTCTCCTCGCACCTACAGGCACAGTGGCGGCGGTTGCAGTGGCTGCCGAAGCGGCGGCGCGCCAATCCTGGTGGGAGACCTATCTTTGTCACGTGGTCGCGCGAGTGGGCTGAAGCCCCGCCCCCGCGAGACAACCCGATCTTCAGCGCGTCATTCATGGCCGAGCCAAAGGCTGCGCCACTCACCTCCGGCACCGTCCGGCTCCGGATCGCAGCAAGACGATCTCGCGAACGCACCTGTTCTCCAGGATATCTCGCCGTCGCGAAATCAGGCCCCGCCGGAAGGCCTAGATCCGAGCCCCGGGCTAGTTCGGGTACCAGTGCGCGAGTATGTAGTGACAAAGGAAAATTGGTCTAATTAGGGCAATTCGGTCTTCCTTGAAAGTTTTGGTTCTTGAAGGGGTTGGTTCCTCAAGAGCTGGTCACCTGGAAGGATTGGTTCCTGAAGGAGTTTGTTCGCGTTATTGTGCATGTTGGTTTTTTATCTTGATAAGTGGCTGGTTCAGTGGTTTCTGCTGGTGTAGTTGGTGCGCGAGAGGATAATCAGCATTCGTTGTGGAGGGGTGGCTGATGCACCGCGGCGGCGGCGTCGCCGGCGGTGGTGCTGGCAGCGGCGGAAGTACGGCCGCTGCTGGAGCTAGAGCTCTGGAACTGGAACATCCCCCGACGATGCCAGGGGGCCCGGGGTTCTCATGGGGTGCCATGCTCGCAGGGCACCACGCAGCTGCTGCTGCTGGTATGATGCAACCACCTCTTTCCGCCGGCGGAGAGTATGCCCCGGCACCGGCCCATCATGGGGCCACCCACCCCGCTATGCCGATGGATCTCCACGTGTCGCAAGCATTCCCCTACTACAGGTGCGTGTCATTTCTTTTAATTATCTAATATAATTAGAGAAGCTTGTGTGGATTAGTTTCTTCTTAGAGGTGGTCTTTCGAATAATTATTGTTAGATGCTGACTTCTTGGTCACATATTACGAAATATTTGTCTTTGTTCATAAAATATTGGATAGTTTCTTTTGTTGATGTGATGCGCATATTATTGATGATATTAATTAGAGCATAAATGATGTTTGACCTTTAGATCGTAAAAAAAGGTATATTTTAATTATAGAAGCAAGACATTTTTGTTGTAGAAGGGATGATGATATCCTTATAAAAACGAACAGAAATATACCGTATGGTAAAGTTCCTGATAATATAAACGTTCTGCGAATAATTGAAACAGTGAGATTACGCATATGCTTTTACTTTGAGTTGACTAAGGAAAATTTTGTTTTGTGTTGTTTAAATCTTCAAAAATGTTGCTCTAGTGGATTTTAATTTTGTCATAGTAACTGAATATGCAGTTATACTTACCTAAAAAAATTACGTTGGTGTCGTAGGGAAACAAGAAAAGTATTTGGATTTACTACCTAATCTTACTTCTTCCAATTCTTTTTAAATTCAGTCACACTGTAAAAACTATGGTTCCATTTTAATTGAGAATCATTTTTTATCATCCTTTTATAATATTAAATCGTCTTATTTTGAACCCATCATTCCAAATTATTTGACTTTTCTAACTTCAGATTGAAAAGTGGTACATACTAGCGAACTAAAATAATTTACAGGGAGTATTGTTTTATTTGCTTGCAACTCTATACTTAAAAGAAGCAGTAACATTTGAAACAGAAAAAAATTTATTCTCACTTCGGTATCTGTTTTGATAAAAAAAGTTGTACTAAAACGTCGTTTAGTGGTATTAGGATAGAGCACCGGAGACTATATTATTGAAGGGCTGTTGCAATACCGAAAACCAGCCTTTAAAATGATACTTTTTTTTGACATTGCAAATCAACCTCAAAGATTAGCTACAATGACTGCTTTCTTACTAAACTTACCTATATAACCTAAAGATGCACTTCAAGATAAGAATATTTTGATCTTACTTTATCTCGCTCGAAATTTGGAGAATATTTTTAACGCAAGATTCTTGAATAGTCAAATTTTTTTTACAAATTTTGCTTTCTTGATATTTGATGATCTTGATTTTAATTTTTTCGTGTCTTAGGTCGGTAGAAAACATCATTAGTGGATCCCATAACTAATTTAAATTAAAAATGGCATCAGGGCCTTAGGGAAATAATGAATACAGTTGAAGAGTAGTCAAGTGTAAACATTTTTTCCAGTGTATGTAATATAATTAAAGAGGATAATGTGCATTAATTTCTGTTTATGGGTGGTCTTTTAATTAATTAAGGTTGACTTCTTACTTGATCGCATATTTAAAAAAATGCAGTTCTTTGGGTTCGTTAAAATATAGGATGGTTTCGTTTATTGTCATGTACATCAGTATAGTATTGGTATCAAGAAAATGATTATAAATGATCTTTGGCCTTGAGGACGTGGAATAAGCCATAATGTCATTTTAGAATAAAGACATATTTGTCTGGAAGACTTTACGGTACAAAATTAAAAAATAACAGTAGTATAAACCATAGGGTAATCGGTATTGTTGCTTTATTCACAATGACAATGATTGGTTTTTACTTTGGTTTGACAAATGACCTTTTTTGCGTTGGTGGTCAAACTGAATAGTACAAAAGTAAAAAAATGATATCACTCTAATTGATCTAATTTATCACAAGCTTTCTCAATTATTAGCTCTATTAAAACTCGAAATAGTACATGATTTATATAGTTTTCGCTGACCTTTCTCTGGGAAATCTATGATCATAACATAACGTCATTTAGTCGTTTGTCACTATGTGTCGGATTATTATACATATTATGCGTCAGATTATAGCGGCATGCGTGACACGCCACAGACCACTTAATACAGTATCTGCGATGACTCGCTTAAAAGACCACAGCTCGTAGTGTTTACTCTATTTTTATGCCCACTATTCAATCTTCAAGTATCTTAAGTGGCTTACTGCTCAATGTCAAGGACAAAGCTTTTATTCCCATGTCATTAATTTCCCTTACTAATCTAAAAAAGGAAAAATTATTGATAATTATATGTTAATAATTATAATTGAATGAGAATTGCCAATTACATCCATTAGATTGAAATAATTATAGTAATTTTTAAGGTCAATCGTTTAAGACTGAGAAACTAACAGATGAAGTGAACCTGGTCTTTATCATTAAAAAAAGGTCTAAACGGGAGTTAAACGTCACGCTGAGTTAACTTTGTGGAGTGTTAAGCACTACCTGTCTGGTTTACAGTGTGGCGACGCTTATAATAAATGGATGCCGCCTGCCATATTAACGACGTTAGACGAGAATCTCTAGCTATTAATTTTTTCTTACTTCGTTAAATGCTACTAGGTAGTAAATGTGAATCAGAAGCGACAAGATGCTAAGGTGTTGATTCTAATTTATCAGATGATGATTTATTGTTCAAAAATAAACAAACTATAATTCTGGGAAAATATTTGGGCTTGTTTAAATTCGATGATATTTGTGGGAGGTATTGAGTTAGGTTGTTTTGATTATAAAAAATTTTGTCAACAGGAAAAATACATTTTTTAATTTTATATTTTTGTCCTTTAATTTAAAAATGGGCATGTCTGATGATAGAAAATTACAGTATTAAGTTTGTGCAGTATGTAATTACGGAATAATTCCTGGGCAACCTTACTTTACAATGTGTAAACGTAAAATATTTTAAACCAACATCTAGAGGTAATCAAAGATGCCAGGAGAAACATCTCTCATATAATAATAATTGGCGATGCTTAACGAGATAAATCACTATTATGCATAACGCAATGGAGTAAAGTTATTATTATAATTGGATATGATAGAACTAGAAAAAGTTGATGCTACTTGTTTCTATAAAAAGGTTATTCTAGTAATTGAACCAATTTTTCTATTTTTGTCGTTACTATAATTGTATTAAATTACTTGCTCCACTTAATTTAATTAAAGAAATGTTATGCTGGTATCAAAAATAAATCTGTTATCTTCTATCGTGGTAGCATCCATTTACTACAAGCTATAAGAAAATGTGTTTACCGAAGAAAATACGCATCTTCGTAAACATATTTTAAAGGCAAATTACCTTGCAAAATATGTCAAGCATCTATTGGAATTTACAAGATGTGATGTAGAATCTGAAAACAATTTCAAGATTGGAAGTTTAAATAATCAAGGGCTCATTTTCTCTAAGTGTTTGATTTGTAAAAAGGTGATAAGTGGTGACTTTTTACATTAGGTGTGATGAAATGTTTTCCACAAGTGAAGTTTAATTATCTATTGAGCCAGAGTCAATATATTTAGTGACTACAAGGAATGTGCACATTGATCTCGACATTGATCAAAGGGACGGCGCGTGGATTCTTGAAATCTGACTTGCCAGAAGTCTTTACGTCATTCAAATACAAATTTTTCATCAAACATGTCAGAATACTGCAAAAAAGAGGGGATTGTGTATCAGCTATCAGCTTTTTTGGAAAGTAGGATGGTTATTAATTTAAAAATATTCGATCATGAATCAGGACACTGAGAAAAGCGGATTAGACCCAGATAGTAAAAAATGTGTTACCAAATATAATATTTAAATATTAGCTCTGAAACAGCAATCTAGTTCATTAAAACTACAATCCGCGATGTTTAAATCTGAGATGCTATAAGTTAACATCTAGAGTTACAAGTTACATCTTATATTCGGTAACTTCTTCATATATTAAAGAAAGATTGTAGATTATACGTGTTAATATACTGTTCTTATGGGGGTATTATCCTCTATTTCTAATATCCAGTTCGTATAATCCAGTTTGCTTAGCGGAACCAATATCAAAGCTGAGAATTAAAATCCTTCAGAGTCGACACCCTGAGGTCATAAACAATTTAGTGATTTATTTCGATTCGCATTAGAGATTCGTGTGATAAACAGGGCAGATAGCGGCTTCTGTAGCAGCGACAGAAGTTGAGGACACAAGCTCAGCAAGAAACCTATTATAATTCCTAGCTCGTCCCAGTTATTAGCATTCCGCTATCAATTATCTGGCAGCCGCGTGCGTGGCTCGAAGCCGCATCTCCTTCGGCAAGATCGGCCTTTTCGTGAATGATTGCCCCAAACTGGACATGACCTTGCCTACGTCGATGTATACAAAGATTCATTCTAAGTCACGTGCCACTCGAATTATGAATCAAGCTGAAAACGAAGTCAATTCCCTTCATTCAAAAGCAATCTAAATCCCAATCGAATCTAATTAAGCTAGGTAAATTTAAATATTCCAGTTTGTAATGATGGTAAGTATGATTGAACTCGGATAATAGAGCGAGCTATAAAAATAATTGGAAGGTAAATCTGAAGGAGCAAGTTCGTTATGCTTGCGGTGTCAAATGGACTGATTGCAAAGGGCGAGAGGGAACGGGAAATGAAGCAACGAGGAAGGGAAAGAGGTCGTGTGCGGTGCTGACAGCGCGTTGAATGCCACTTGTTGCCGCCCTAAGCTTAAGTACCCTCGTCACTCATTCGCTCGGTCAACGCTTAACTCTGCGTATGATAGCCGCAGGCTCCGGAACCGACTATTCTGCCATTTATTCTACAATCGTTCCTTCGTTGCTCATTCTCAACGTTGGCCGAAACCAGCACTCCAATTGTGCAAATCGCTAGTGCTTCCTTAAACTCAATTCCGCTGATGTAGTGTAGGTACATAGATTATAGGGCATGAAACATTACAGAACGCACGATATGGTATATATGACCTACTCATGAACTGTTGGAGTTAAGGATAAAGAAGCAGCATTGCGTGAGCTCATTATGTATTGGGTGTTAATGAAATTTAATAATCACACTTCTTCCGGTTGTTGGCATGCATGAAAGATTTATGAGGTGCTAATGTTAATAGTTGTCAGTGGACTGAATGAATGAAATTACACAGAGTCGATACGTTGCGTGATGACTTGAAAGGAGTGGTGAGCAAAGCCATTAAACAGATTTGTCGGTTCTGCTCTGAACATATCACTCTTGAAGATTGCAGTATGTTCATTCAATAGTTCTAAGTTTGTGGATTATGGATGGCCGAGTGTAGCAGCTTTAACAGGAGTGTCTATTATTTTGTATATCGTGACAAATGTTTAGAATCTGAAAATGTCACATTAGCTGATGAGATATGAAGGATTTGAGAGTGCGGATGAGACACCCGGTATATGATAGGTATCCGTACAAGCGAACTGTCGGACACGCAGTGTGCAAGCCATCGGGAGCGTTATTGAAACTAATGGGGCCGGACGCGCGGATACAAGGGATCGTCGGTGGATCAAGGCTGCGTCCAGCGACGAATGGATGCATTCTTCCGCCGTTCCTCGCGACCAACGTGTTCAGTTGCGGGTGATACCCGTGGTTCGTCAATTGTTGAGCTCCCGAGACGTTGATTTATGATCCTACCTCACTATTTATTTCTACCTACTCTGTTGCACTGAGATCTGAGATCCAACCACCCGATTTAAGTGACTGTCACGACTGCCTCAAAAAAGGAAGAATTCCATCAAGTTTCCGATAATGCTCATAATTGTCCAAGAGAAAAATACTGGATTGGATTCAGCATAATTGGATCACCAATGTTGAGGACGAGGTAGAAAATCAATCCATCATCTTGGAGACATCCTTAGCAATTGCTGGGATCGTCTAAAGTTTGCAGCATCAATTCAAGATCAATTGTAAGATAATGTCATCTGGAGGAGAAATCCTCTCTTTGCACTGATGGGATGTTTGTAGCAATCTGATTAGGTAGAATCTAAAGATAAATTGAGATGATTAGGAATTGTAGATGTTTGCTTAGTGTTTTCTGTGTTTATCTAAGAGTAGATTATCACGCTACCGAGGCAAGAAACGACTATCCGCAAAGGGGAGGTAAATGCTGATCTCTCGGCGCTTGCGGAGTTGCATCGTCAACGGGAGCACGGGAGTCGATGCAGGAGCGGTTGCCCAGAGCCAGGCTGGCTGCTGCTGACCGACCGATAAATAACTTTGTGTTTTTACTGCGGGCGGACGATCCTCAATCCTCTTCGGTTTAGAAGCATCAGCAATCGTGGCAAGAATGGTGTGTGTAAAATTAGCTGATGGAAGATATATAATTCGGATATCGAATTTAAGATTGATATCCAAATTAGTATGAACTTGGATCAAATGTCTTCACAGGTTAATAATGATTGTCGATATGTAGCATTTCAAATACAGAGATTTATAGATAAATTCTCAGTTAAACGTTTTCTAGTTTTTTTTTTTATTTCATCTTTAATCTATGTCCTCGAGTCTTATGAATCGTCTCGTGTCATCCATCCATAAAAGCCCCATAGGCTCTTATTAGCACAGAAATCAATTCTCCCCTTTTTTCTTCTGAAACCTCCCCATCTCGTTTCACTTATTCATTGGTACTGGTTGTACTCCTTATTTATAATTCCCATTCCGTTCTTGACTTATGTCAATCGATAAGGCATATCTCTCCATCTTTCCCAGCTCGTAGACTGTAGTTAAGAAGTATTTATTACCAAAAAATTTAATTTTCACTCTCAACGTTTTTTGGCTTTCCTCAGCCATTATCTTTTCGATCTTTGTCTATATTTCTTAAAGTTGATCTTTCCTTGTCTTCCTTTTTCTCTCTCGTTGGTCGAATAAAGCTCAGGAGGACAAGAGGCGAGTGAGCCAGCCTGGCCGGTAGTTGGAAGCGCGGACTTTTTTCTCGACTATATCGGGGAGTGGATCGCGCTGCAGTGATCCTGGCTACAATCAAGAATTGATTATAGCCTGCCGAAACTTTGGCGCGGTGCGCTCATATTATACAACTCGCCCGGGGCCCTGAGCTCTCAGGTCTGATCTGGTCGGATGCTCCTCGTCGATTCTTCCTCTTCGCTCGCGGTTACGTTCAGCTAAAGATCATCCAACAAGATTCCCCCGAACTGGTGTCACTGGCCCCATGTGTTTAAATCTGTCCAAACTGAAGCCTCCCCCCCTTCGAACTTCCTCTTCTTATTTGTAGTTGATTCAGAACCAATCTATGCAGATTATTCCCTTTTTTTAAACGAAAAAAAAGTAATCTAAACAATAACACTGTTATAAATATTCATAACTTCATTAAACATTCTTCGAACCATATTTGATCCAATATAGTAATCTTTTGATAAACTGAGGTAAACATTTATGCCTCAATCAAAAACATTCTTATTGGTATTCATAGACAACCCTGCCGATTGGAACAAATTTTGAGCCTATAAGTGTCTCTAAAACAAAAAGAGTATTGAAGATTGTTTTGAGTTGGGAGAGCGGATTTCAGTAAAGAATGATAATTTCAATTTTGAAACCAGGGATTTTCTAAGGCATTTGTAAAAATTACTTATGTTATAAAAAATATATATTGTCACAAATATGCCGAATGTTTTCTAACGCTTTATATAATAAAAAATAGGATTGATAGAGTAAATAAATATGGATAAAGTTTTAAGATAAAAAAGTGCATTTGTGGACCATTACTTTAAACAAAATTGTAATGAATTAAACAATTTTTCAAATTTTTGGTTAACAACTTTAATCCCTTATTTCTTAATATCAATTTAACATTCATGTTACGAATAATTTGAAATTTTTCTTATAGTGGAACAATTTTTTGTCCTATATTTTCAAAGTAAACAAAAAAGATTGTAATAATTAAAAACAAGTTTAATCATTTCAAACTTTTTTTAAATTTCTTGATAACAACTTCAATTCATTGTTTCATTAATATGAATTTAAAATTCATGTTAGTAAAAATTTGCGTTAAAAACAGTGTAATTGCACACTTTACTCATTATCTCTAGTTTAAAATTTAATTTTTTATGGTGCAACACTTATTTATTAATTATTTTCAAAGTAAACAAAAAATATTGCGTCCTTTAAAAACAATTGTAAGGAATAACAAATTTTTTCAAATTTTTTATAAAAGATTTAATTAATTATTTTATTAGCATTAAATGAAAATTTATTTTACTAATAATTGTCCTTAAAAAATGATTAATTTCATATTATTGAGAACATTATTACTTTGCATACGTCGCTAAAAATTTTAAGTTTTCTTGTAGTAAAACAAGTTTTTATCAAGTAAATACAAAGTGAACAAAAAGGATTGCGATTTAAAAAAAAATTGTAATGAATTTAAATTGTTTAAATTTGGTTGATAACAACTTTAATACATTGTTTTATTAACGTCAATTTAAAATGTATGTTACTAATAATTTGCGTAAAAAAATGTTTAATTGCATATTTTAAATATTTGAAATCACTTGTAATGAATTTAAACTGCTTTTAAATTTTTGGATAAGAACTTTAATACATTATTTTATTCGTGTTTGACCAAGAGTGACAATACATCAAAGTAAAGGCACCGAATTAGTTTGCAGACCTAATAAAAACAGGAGTCGTTTTTTAAATATAAAGTTTCATTGGAGATAATAAACATTAAAATAATGTTTTTTGTCTAAAAGAAATTATAAGTTTAATTAAAAGTGGTTGGAGTACAAACAGAGCCTCGTCGAATAAGCTGAATTGGGTAATAAAGTTAGAGATGTGAACCAAACAGTTAAAAAAGCATCTATAATCAAGGACCGAATAACAAAATTGTTGGTTATAAAAAATATTTTTCTTAACCAAAAGGAATCTTTTTAAACCTACAATGATGAATATTACCTTGATGAATATTACAGAATAATCTCGATGTGCAGTTAGAAGATTTTTTTTTCATCAAATTTTCACTTTTTAATGAAAAGAGAGGATGCAATCGAGATTAATCCTTCATTCGCTATTTAGTCGTGCCGATTTTGAAAATAGCTGCAATTTTTTATTCGATTAATTGTTAATGTAATTGTTAAGTTTGATAGATGATAAAAAATTACAAAAAATCGCGCTGATGGTCGAAGTGTAAATAATAATCTGTATTAAATTTAATATGTAAAGAATAGGATTGCTGAATATATAGAACATTAGCTCGAGATTTTATTATAAATTTGTTAAAAATATATCTTTATTTATATATTATTTTTTATTTAAATATTGTAGACGATTCTCTTGCTCTATTTTTTTAAATCAACGTCGGCACATCCACATAACTTAGCCACATGCATATCGACTTCCATTACAAATAATTAGCCACTACCATTAATATCATAATCAGTACCTCGTGAATCTTTACGATATTCATATCACACAGAGTCTTGTTTTAAATCAACACTAATTTATAAATAAAGAAGAGCGAGGAAGTAGAAATGCGCGGAGGAAAAAGATTTGTCATAAAAAAAGTTTTATTAAAAATAAATTACTTGAAACTGAATTAATTATAACAGTAGATTAATTAAAATGGATGAAATTTTGATTAAGATTGATTTATGTTACATTTTGTTGGAATTTAATAAGTATGATTTTAAACTAAATCAAATATATTTGAAACTTTTAATTGGGAAGAGGGACAGAAAAAAATATATTTAAGGGTTTTTGAAAATCTAATAAACAGATCTTTCATCTCGATGGCATCAGAATTTAAGAACTAAAAGTCATTAATGTCACTTATTGTTCGAATCACATTAAACCTGCACCGTCAGTTCCGAATTTCAAAACTTTGTTCTTCATTCTAGGAAAGTGTAGTTCTCAATAATCAGAAATAGACACATCAATAACTAATTAGTTATACTAAAAAATATATATATATAGTATATATATAGTTTGGACTTTTTGAGATAGAAAAAATAATCTTGCAATTTGAATTTCGCGCCGGAATATTGTAGCATCACATTTAAACAGAAACTCGAATTTTGAAACAATTCTGGCGCGAAATTTAAATAAGTAGAATATTTTTAGCTTCTATTTTAATATGGAATGAAGGAGAAATTAGAAAATCGGAGGTAGATTAGCCCTTCGTCTTTTCATCACTGATTTTCTCCATCCTCTCCTCCCCTCTCCTGCTTTCTCTTTCTCAGCACGAATCGACGTATCATTCGTCCCTTCTATTATCAGTGAGTGCAGATGGGGCAGTTGGCCATAACAAATTCCCCAATTTCGAAATTTCTAACTAAAAATATTAAAAACATTAATTTTTCTCATTGGCAAACTTAGTACTATAAGGTCAATTAAAAAAGTACTTTATAAGATCTACGATATTTGTTTTTTAATTTCCGAAGAAAGGAAAATTTTAAAAGGGGGATTTGTAAAAGGACGAAAAGTCGCCTTCTCAAGGCTGTGCGATGAGATTCCGTTGCCAGAATCGCTCGAGGAAGAAACTTTTATTGCTATAAAAATTTTAAAGAAAAAAAAAAGAAAAATGAAGACATAATTAAATTTCGAAATAAGATAAAACAGATTCTTCCTCGACCGGTAGTTGGTCGACGTTTGTTTTGTTGTAATATATATATAAATACTTATAAAACAAATTATTATACTTTTACGAATAGAAGAAATTTCGCGTTTTTCGCATTACACGTTAAGATTGTTCTGTATATATATATGGTACTGGATTGTACGATTGTACGGCGAGCACACTGATTTGTAACACGTAAAATACAAAACGAGTCAAAGTAGTCGAGTATCTATTTATTTTCACCTCTCATTTAAAGGTGCGCACGCACGCTTATTTGAGAAGTCTCACCTATACCCGACTCACCTATTTCCCGTCTTCCCTATTTCAACTCTTCCGCACACGGTTATTTCCACTTGCGGAATTCCGGTACTTCCCACCTCGGTCTCTGTACGTTCTCCTCTGCGTCAGTCGCTGATCAATTAAAAAAAGAGAGCGGGAAGCCCTCGTTGGTTTCATTTGATAATTTTAGCATGACTTCATGGGCACCCTTAGAACGTTTTCTAGAAAATGTTCTTAACTTGTCTTGATTATGGTCCATTGTCTTAGATATTTTTTAGGCGTGCTTCAGGAGCTTCTTATTTTTTAGTTGTTTTGTACGAAATATTCCTGTCCATACATCAATGGATACCTTAATAATTTCCCATGTTAACGCCCAATCTCCCTTGTCATATTTTATAGAATTCAAACATTTTTTCAGCACATAGTCAGTACATGTACTATCTGTTTCTGAGTTCTGGTTAACTCAAAATATACCCTCTAGCCTCATTGCAATTGACAACTATTTGCGCCATCGAAGAGACTGATAAGAGAGAAGGGGTGGTGGAGTTTGTCTTTTTTCTGCATAATAGTCTGAGTGGGAATATAGTTGGAGTGAGTTCAGTGGCTAATTATCCCACGAACGAATTTCTCTTTGTTGAAGTCAAGTCAACTTCTGACTATAATAGAATTATCCTAACTGGAGATTTTAACACTAACATTAATCTCGCTCCCAATCATACTAAATATTTAACATCTTTGGTGTACTCTGCGGGACTCTCGATTGGACCTCATGTTTCCACTCACCATACTGATCTTTCTAGTAGTCTAGTAGCCTTTAAATTTTCCAATAATGTCAATTTAAAACCAATCCAAAGATTGGTACGGAATCTCTCAACTATTGATGAATGTACATTTCACGAACACTTAATGACGTATGATTGGGAAAAAATATTACTAGATACAGAGATAAATAATAAAATCGCCGCTCTCACTAATCACCTAGTATCGGCATTTGACAAATTTTCTCCGCTACACGTCCCTACAAACTTAAATAAAGCTGCCCCCTGGATCACATCTGAAATTAAAAACCTGATGAGGGAACGTGATTGCAAGCGTAGACTTGCAAAAAGAAGAAAAAGCAGTATAATTATAGCTCAATTTCGTAAACTTAGGAACCTAGTTCGAACTAAGATTCGTGATGCCTTCAATCAATACAACTATAATGAGATTGCACATAGAGTCAAGAAAGAGGACATTTAGCATCTCCTTAGACGTTTACATCTTATCCCAGTACAAGCACGAATCCATAAATAGTAATTTTCCACCTAATGGCCTTTTAAACACTTTTTTTACATTCCCAGTCCTAGACTTATCATCATCTTCCACTACGTCTCCCAATTCAACATTTAATGACTCAGACTTTTTTTTCGAGGACATCACACCTGAAATACTTTTGAAAAAAAAACTTGAAATCAAATCGAATTATATTGGAACTGATGGAATATCAATCGGAATTATCAAACTTGCTCTTCCTATAATCTTTCCTATTCTTTTGAATATTTATAATATATAATATAATATTTATATATAATAATATTTATAACCTGCTTACCTGAAAGACTTCAGTCCAATTTAAATTTTATGTGCATTGTCCAAACCACTTGAAAAAATCGTTCATCTGCAACTATCCAAATTTCTCAAAATATCTAAGGCCATTAATCCAATGCAGTCAGGTTTTCGGGCAAAACATAGCGCTCTTACAGCTTCACTTAAAGTAAAGACGGATCTCAAATTAGCAATAGACAATCGGGAGATCACGATTCTCGTAA
>JAWWLR010000148.1:11318363-11331159 GCA_035041075.1 Acraspis erinacei | reverse complement strand
AACTAAGCTCCAATCTGGGCATTCGTTGGGCAGAGTGTTACAGCCCAGACAGTTTCCCAATTGGGCACTAATTGGGCTGTCCAATTGGGGCTGAACTATTAATTGGGCAATCTGGTTGGGGCCCAATCTGGCCCCAACTAACTTTTCCACATGGGTTGCAAATCATTTTGATTATCAACATCAGATCAAAATGATCCACATCTATGGATACAAATATTTATTATTTTTTACTTTTAACTTTATAAATTCATTAATTCTACCCTTCTTTTATTAATTGGGCATAAAGTGGGCTGCCTAACTAAGGCCCAGTTTCTTACCTCAATCTGGGCATTTGTTGGGCTGACTGTTACAACCCAGACAGTTTCCCAGTTTAAATCCCAGTGATTGGGCTGCCCAATTGGGCCGCAAATATTAATTGGGAATTCTATTTGAGGCCCAGTCTGGCCCCAATTAACTTTTCCACATGGAAAGGAATATTTTCGAAAACTTTTAACTTCAAAAAAGTTGCTAAAAAAATTAAATTGCTCAATTTTCAAACAAAAAGTTGGATGTTCAACAAAATAAATTAATTTTTATCAAGAGAGTTTTACTTTCAAACAAGTAATTGAATTATCTACCTAAAATGACGAATTTTTGAACAATACAGTTGAATTTTTAACCAAAAGGAATGGATTTCTAACCAAATTGTTGAATTTTTAACCAAAAACTTAGATTATTAACCAACAATTTAATGGTTTAATTTTAAGTTAACTTTAGCAATAACCTAATTATTCAATTGTCAAGCCAAAGATAAACTTAAAACAACAGTTAAATGTTGACCCAAAACGAATGAACTTCTAACAAAATTGTTTATTTTTCAACCAATGAACAAACTTATTAAATTTTCAACCAGAAAATAAATTTATTAACCAATAAAAATGAATTCTCAATGAAATTTTTAGTAAATAAAATTATATTTCTACCAAAAACTTTCTAACAAAACTGTTGACTTTTCAACGAAATAAATAAATTTTTAACTGAAAAATATTCATTTTCAACCAAACATTTGGATTTTCAACCAAAAATGGAATGGATCAGTTTTACATCAAATTTCAGGAAGAGGTCAATTTCCAAAAAAATATATGGAAATGTTTAACTAGATAAGAATTTTTAAATAAAAAAGATGAAATTTCGTTAAAAATTTTTTGTTTACTGCCAAGAATGATTCTTCTCCCCAGAAAGAAAAAAAATTTCAACCAAATCATTCAATTTTCAAGCCAAAGATAAATTTAACAAAACAGTTGAATGTTTACCCAAAAAGAACGAACTTTTTACAAAATTGTTGAATTTTCAACAAAATAATAATTACATTTTCAAAAAAAAAAATGAAATTATTAACCGAAAAAGATTAATTTTCAATGAAATTTTCAGTTAAGAAAATTATATTTCTACCCCCAAAAAATGAATTTTCAACCAAAGAGTTAAACTTTCAATAAAATAGTTCAATTTTCAACCCAGAAGAATAATATTTCTTAAAAAAAGACAAATTTTCAAGCAAAGAAATTCATTTTCAACCAAATAGTGGAATTTTTAACAAAAACGGATGAATTTTGTAATTAAATTATCGAATTACAAAAATAATAGTTGAATTGTCAACTAAAAAAGGCAAATTTTCAACTAAAAATGTAATTGTTAAATTTTCAGTTGAAACTTAATGTTTATCTAAAAAGAAAATACAAATTTTTAACAAGAGTTCAACTTTTAAGCAAGTAATTTAATTTTTAATTAAAAAGATTAATTTTCAACCAAGAGAATTAATTTTCCATACAAAAATATATATTTCTAACCAAATACATATATTTTTAGCCAACTAGTTGAATTTTCAATAAAAGGAGATCCATTTTGAACCAAATAGTGGAATTTTTAACCAAAAATGAAACCGTTTAAGTACCAGTTAAAAAAATTTAATGTTTTCAAACTAAAAACGAAAAGAATTTTCAACAAAATATTTAATTCCTCATGAAATTTGAGGTTGAAAAAATTAAGTTTTCTGCCGAAAAAGGAATTTTGAACAAAACAATAAAATTTGCACCCTTTGAGATGATTTTCCATCTAAAATAGTGAAAATTAAAAAAAAAATTTCAACAAAAGATGACTTTTCAACCCAAAAGATTAATTTTCACTGAAGAAAACTCAATTTATACCTATGAAGATGAATTTTTAACAAAATACATCAATTCTCAATCAAATAGTGGAACTTTTAACGAAAAATGTAACAGTCAAAATTTTAGTTAAAAGCATTAATTTTCTACCCAAAATAAAACGAATTTATAAAAATATATTTACTTTTTTAACAAAAAGTAGAAATTTTTATCAAAACAGTTCCAATTTTAAATAAGTAGTTGAATTTCCACCAAAATCTTTAAATTTGCAACTAAATAGTATAATTTTTTTATACATAAATGGAATAGTTGAATTTTCATTAAAAAAATTAATTTTCGCAAAAAACACGAATTTTCAACAGATGGTTGAATTTTGAACCCAAGAAGACGAATTTTTAACAAAGCAGTTAAATTTTCTAGAAAAGAGAAAGACTTTCTAACAAAATGATTGGACTTTGAATAAAAGGATTAAATTTGAAATCAAATAATACCATTTTTAAGCAAACATAGTTTAATTTTATTTATTTTTTATTATAGATTTAACCAAAGAGAGGAATTTCTAACTATAATGATGAATCTTCAAATGAAATAATAAAATTTTCAGTTAAAGAAATGAACTTTTAGTTTAAAACATCGAATATTCAACTTCCTAGAACAAATAAGGAATGTTTGTAAAAATATTGAATTTCAGTCTGGGAGAAAAATGTCAATTTTCCTATTACTGAGCTATAAAATTCTATGGCTCTCTTTTGAAATTTTAATTTTCTGATTAATGACTTGAATTTGGCATATAAGGATTGAAACTTGGTAGTTTGTTACTCATGAAAATTTATAACAGGCAATTCAACTTGAAAGTCGGATCATTCTGATCAACAATTTACTGATCAAATAAAAAATCCGAAATGTCTATAAAAAATAATAATAAATAATAATAATACAACAATATCATGTCGATCCAATTTCGGGATGAAATTCATCAACTGACACTTACTGTGAAGTAAAGTGAAAATTTGTAACTTGTGCTGATGTCAGCTTGCCACTTTATCCCTCCAATTGCAACACCTCGGTCGCCCAAGTTAGAAATGACTGTGTCAAATCTGCTCGGCATAGTCATCAGTCATTTGGGCCACGGAGCACTTATTAGAACCACCCTGTGCGGCAAAAGCGAACCTGGCAGAATTGCCATCAGAAGATAAATCAGAAGCCTGGATCCAAACAGGTACCTTCGCCCCGCCTAATGAATTCCGCTGTTCACGATGCCGATCAATTTCCCAAAGATGATCGGCGGCTAAGACCCTTGCATAATTCGCCCTGGTATTTCGCGATCGTACTTGAGATGCTTGGAAAAAATTATATGTATGATAAAAGGCAGGATGAAAAATACGAGGTAGTAGGGAAGATTGAGGGGATTCGTAGCCCGAAGCTAATCGTCGTTAAACCGCCGCACCGGGCCGATTCGTATCGAGGTGTTTTTACTGGACGGGTCTTGAGAAGACTCGTACTTGGGGGATCGATCGTGTGTTTAAGCTGCCGGATGACTGCAGCTCGAATGGCCCATGGCCGGCTCTTTTCTTGCACCACGCGCCCGCCAATACTCGAGCTATATCCCCGGCTATAAAAATCCGCGAACGAGATAAGAAGTTCAGAACCTTGTTAATCGATGCGAAGCAGAACAATGTGTGAGTGGTGTGGACACATCTTCTTTTGACTTCTGATGCTAAAATTTCGCCGACTACATGGTCCAATCTATTTTTTTTTAATGAAAAAAAATCTACCTCGGCCCGGATTTGAACCTGGCACGCGACTATACATAGGAGGATCGTTAACCAATTATGCAACCGGGACCACAACAGAAATTAGCATTGTCGCAGTTTGAATTAGGATTTAAACATTCGTATTTTATAACGCTTAGTTTAAAACGTAAAAGAAGGAAAAGTATTCTAAAGTATTCTAGGTATAAAACCAAACATACACCTACAAGATTAATAATATTAAAGCAAACAAGATTTCATAAAAAAAATTTTTTTTAACCAAACAAAGAAGAATTAAATTTTGCAGTTAAAACGATCAATTTTCAATCAAAATAATGAAAACTGAACAAAATAAATAAATTTTAAACCCAAAACATGAATTTTCTAGCCAAAATTATACAGTTTCAATAAAACATATAAATTTTCAACTAAAAAAAAAAAATATTCACAAAGCAAAACTAGAATAGCTCAATTGCAGTTCGAAAAGTAATTAAAAAAAGCGAGGTTACAGAAAAATTAATTAATTTTCCATTAAAAATATAAATCCTAAAACAAAAATGGAACAGTTACAGCTTCAATTAAAGAGATGAATTATCAAATAAAAAGAAACGCATTTTCAGGCAAAGAAATTAATTTTTAATCACAGTGATTCCATACAAAGAAATAAAGTATTAGTAAAAAATAGAATAGTTCCATTTTCTAAAAAAAAAAATTTTTTAACGAAAAAGATAACTTTTCTAACCAAAAAAGTAAATTTTTTACATAAAAGGAAATCGTTAAAGTGAATTTTCAACTAAAATGATAAATTTTCAACTGCAAAAAATTTTATTTGTAACCTAATACATGAATTTTCAACCATAGAAATTAATTTTTAACAAAAAGATGAATTTTTGAACTAATGAAGGTAATCTTCTACCAAAAGGACTGCTTTCCAAGAAATAGTTGCATTTTCACCTAAAACCCTTAAATTTTCAACTAAAAATAGAATAATTAAATTTTTAGAAAACAACTAAATTTTCAATAAAATTCAAAGTAAATTTTGAACGAAATGGTATATAATTCAACCAAGAAGATTGAATTTCTACCGAAAATGATAAATTCCCGAAAAAATTGAAAACTTACATTTTTAGTTACAAAAGTTATTTCTGAATAAGAAAAAATAATTTTCAGCAATAATTAAATTTTAAAGAAGAAAAAGGGTTGTCAACTAAAATGATAAATCATCAAAAAAATAAATTTAAATTTAATAAAGTAGTTTCACTTCCAACTAAATAGTTTAATTTTCAAACAAAAAGGATGAATTCTCAACGATAAACGTGATATTTGATATTTCAACCAAAAATTATTTTAAATTTTATACCAAAAATAGTTGAATTCAATAAAAAAAGATGAATTTTTGACAATAAATGATTTTTACTCAAAAAGATTAATTTTCAATCAAATTATGAATTTTCAACAAAGCAGAAAAAATATTTGAACAATGTGGTTCAACTTTCAAGCAAACCAAGAAGAGCAATTTTCGGCAAAACAGTTGAATTGTAACCCAAAAATATGAATTTTCAACACAAAATTCCGTTTTCAACGAAATAGTTGAATTTTCAAGAAAATATGAAAAAGGTACGTTTTCAACCAAAAAGGTAAATTTTCAACTAAAATTATGAAACTTCAAGAAAAAAATGAATTTTTAACAAATTTGTTTAAAAGATGAATTCTTTCAGTTATAAACAGTTGAATTCCTAAAAAACGTATTTTCAATTAAATATTTTAATGCTCAACCAACACAGATTCATTTTCAACCGAACAGTCGCATTTCTAAGAAAAAACTCTTCTTGATTAAAAATTCAAGTATTGTAGTTAAATATTCAGCATTTTAGTTTGAAATTCATCTTTTAGGTTTGAAATGAATTTCTTTTTGTTGAAAAGTGAACTTTTTTATTGAAAACTTGGGTTTTCTTCGGATTAAAAGGAATTTTTTATCTTTTAAATTTATTTTTAATTAAATTAAATTAAATTAAATTTTTTATTGAAAATGTGTTTCTTTTTTGTTTGAAAATAATTTTTTGTCTTATATTGACAATGAAAATACTATTCCAATTGAATATTCCATCATTTTAGTTGAACATTCTGTTTTTGACTTCAAAATTATTTATGCATTTTTTGGTTGAAAAATTATCTTTTTTATTTGAAAATTCATCTTTTTTGTTGAACATAGATTTTATTAATATAAAACTTAATTATTTAAGTTTCTTTTGACAATATTTATCTTTTCTTGTAATTTTTTTTTATTGAGAGTTCAACTGTTTCAATTGAAGATTTATTGTTTTAGTCGAAACCTCATGTTTTTGTTGAAAATTCGACTCTTCCAGTTGTGGATTCATTATTTTATTTAAAAATTCACCAGGTACGATGAAAATTCATTTGTTTTACTAAAAATGTAACTATTCGAGTTTCTGTTAAAATTTTTTGTTTTTCTAGTTCAAAATTCAACTATTCGGTTGAAAAATTGTCTCCTTTGGTTGAAAATTCAACTATTTCGTTAAAATTGATGTATTTTGTTTAAAAATGGACTTTTTCGGTAGAAAATTAATCTTATTGTTTAAAAATTCATCTTTTTGGTGAAAAATTCCAGTATTCCAGTTAAGTATTCATTATTTAGTTGAAAATTCTTCTGTTTGGTTTAAAATTCCACTATTCTGGTTGAAGGGTACGCGGTATAAACCTGTTAACTGCCAATTCAGGAATTTTACACGTCGAAGGAAAATCGTTCCACGGTCCTATTCTATAGATAAAAAACGCGATTTTCGAAAAACCATGTAAAAAAAACTAATAATAATTTTGCCGTTCCGTTTGCGGGATATTAACTGTATATAAAAAATGTTCCACAAAATATTAAAAAATCAATTTCGAAAAAAATTTCAGTAAACTGATTTAGACCGCTGACTCTTCAGTTGAAGATTCCTAAGTTTATTTGAAAATCAATTTATTTTGAAATTTTTTGCTCTGTTGTGTTAAATGATAATTAGAATGAACTTCATGGTTTAAATAAAATGTTTGCGTTTTGCGACAAACATGAATGTTATTTTGAATTGACTGGGAAAATTGAAAAACTTGACCGGGAAAAACTGGATTCGCAATCCTGACAATACACCAGAAAAAAATTGATCAAAATGTGGAATCAAAATCTATCTACTGATCAAAATACATCCAAAAATTAAAACATGAGAAATTTTCAATTTATTTTTAAATCTTTGATTTGTTAGGATTTTTTTCTGATTTATTCTACTCAAAGTATTCTTAAAAATTGCGGAAGTGTTCAATTAATAATAAATTAATTGCCTTTTTTAAAAATGAAATTCCCTTTTTTACCTAAAATTGAACTAATGAACCGCTGTGATCCCTGCGATCTTGATAGAGATAAGGTGGCATACTGACACCAAGCCAAGTTACAAATTTTCCCTGTGTTTTCTGAAACTCCTCAAAAATTCTTTTTCACGAAGTTTATACTCTTTGCGCATGGGAAATATTGAAAAAGGACAAAGAAAGGTCGGCAGTGGAAGAAGCATAATGAGTAAAATCATCAGCGGGACTCTTGACATAACGGCCTGGAACAATATTTGTCCAGTGGGCGGCGGCATGTACTGTACCTACAGCGCAAACACGTTTTGTCAAATCCAAACGGCTCTAGTGACTTCAGGTTTCGTTTCAAACCTCAATTTTTGTTATTGAATAAAATGACCAAAAATTTTATGGAACATAACTTCAGCTAAATGCATTGCAGTCTAATCACTCTCTCTCTCCTTGCCCCGCTCTTGTCCTGTTTTTTAAAGAATCTTTCTTTTTTTAAATCTGATTTTTTTTTGGTTAAAAGTTCATTCTATTGAGAATTTCAGAATGCATTTCTTTTCGTTAAAAGTTCTACTATTTGGTTGAAAATTTAATCAATTTGATGAGAACTTTTTGAAGGTAAACAAAATTTGGTTGAAATATCAGCTGCTTAAATCCCTTTTTTTCTGAATAAAATCTCCTTGTATACCGAAAATGGAAATAATCAACCGCTGTTGACATTTTATTTGTAGAAACCTTAAAATGTGTTGAAAATTAATTTTTTCGTTGAAAAGTAATTTCTTGCGTAAAAATTAATTTTTTGGGTGAAAATTATTTTTTTGGGTGAAAATTATTTTTTTGGGTGAAAATTAATTTTTGGGTCAGATTTAATTTTTTTAACTGAAAATTTAATTATTCAATTTAGGGCTGAACAATTATAATTTTTATTTGGAAATTGAACTACTCATTTGAATCCTTAAATAAAAATTAATTTTTTTATGTTAAATAATGTAAATATTTGGTTAAAAAGTAGTTTTTTGTTGTTGAAAGTTCATGTTACTAAATGAAATTTAACCTATTTCATCTGTGCTTTAAAGTTGAACTATTTGGTTGAAAATGTATCTTCTTTCTTGAAAATTCAACTATTTGGTTGAAAAATGATGAATGTTATTAAAAATTCGTCGTTTTTATTAAAAATAATTTTTTGTTTGAAAATCAATCTGTTTGGTTGAAAGTTGAACGAATTTGTTAAGAGTTAAATTTATTCTTTGAAGATTTAAATATTTTCTTGAAAATTCGTCTTTTTGGTATCAAATTGATGTTCTTGGTTCAAAATTCAACAACTAGAATTAAAACTTAAGTAGTATAAAAAAATTAATTTTATTAATTGAAAATTGAACTATTTTATTGCGAATTTTTTTCGTTTGGTTGAAAATTAATTTGTTTTAACTGATTAAAAATTCTATTTTTGTTTGAAAATTGATCATTTTTAGTTGAAAATTCAATTATTACATTTTTATTGAAAATTATTTTCAACTACTTGGTTCAGAGTTAAACTACTTTGTTAAAAAATTAATTTCATTGACAGAAGATTGAACTATTTTGTTGAAAATTTCCGTCTTTTTTTATAGAAAATTATCTTCTTCGTTGAAATTTAAAATAATTTCTTAAAAATTAACTTTTTTGTTCTAAATTTGTATTTTCTGCTTCAAAATTGATCTGTTTTGTAAAAATTTCTTTTCTGACTTGAAAATTCAACAATTCGATTGAGGTTTTATTACTTTCTTGTTTGAAAATTCCACTCTTTTGTTAAAAATTCGTTTTTTAGCTTCGAAAATTTATTTTGGTAGAAATTTTATCTGTGTTGGTTAAAAATTAATCTTTCTGTTTTGAAAATTCAATTACTTGGTTGTAAGCTAATTTTATCGTTGCGAGATTAAACTATCTTTTTTGAAATTTTTTTTCGGGTCAAAAATTATCTTTTCTTAACTGAAAGTAGAGCTATTTGATTTTTTGTTCAAAATGTATCGTTTTTAGTTGGAAATTATTCGACTTAAAAATTCAACAATTCGGTTGAAATTTGTTTCCTTCTTACCAAACAATCTGTCTTGTTTGAAAATTTAACTCTTCGGTTGAAAATTTTTCTTTTGAATTTGAAAAATAATGTTTGGTAAAAATTTTATCTTTTTTTTTTAAAATTAATCTGTTATCTTTTTTGTTTCAAGTTTGATATTTTTATTTGAAAAATCAATAAATGGGTGGAAAATTCAGCTTTGTAGGTTGAAAGTTTAACTACTTTGTTAAAAGTTAAGTTTGTTAGTTGAGGATTGAACTACTTTTTGAAAATTGTTTTTTTTTTGTAAATTAATTTCTTTAACTGAAAATTAATTTCTTTGACTGAAAATTTTTTTTTATATTTTGTTGAAAATTGGTATTTTTTTAGAAAATTAATCTACATAGTTGAAAATTAAACTACTTATTTTAACATTGAACTAGTTCCTTAAACGTTCATTTCATTTGTGGAAGATCCATCTTTTTGGTCTATAAATAAACTTTTATTTGAACAATTTGTCTTTGGAATTTGGCTTTTAAATTAATTTTCCAACTGAAAATTTTAATATTCCATTTTTGACTGAACATTTATTGTTTTTAGTTAAAATTTGAATTATTACAATTTTGTTTGAGAATTTATCATCTTTGGTTAAAAATTCAACTACCTGGTTGAAAGCTGAACTTCATTGCTAAAAATTCATTTCAGTAATTAAAGATTAAACTAAATTTTGTTGACAATTCTTGTTTTTTTTTGCTTGAAAATTACTTCTCTTAAATGAAATTTTACTATTCCATTGTTGGCTGAAATTTTATATTTTTTAATTAAAAATTAAACTATTACATCTTTGGTTGAAAATCAATCATTTTTAGTTGAATATTCAGCTTTTTGGTTAAAAATTCGTCCTTTTCGCTTGAAGGTTTTAATATTTGGCTTTAAATGCAACTTTGTGGATTAAAATTAATGATTTTTATCATTCTAACTATTTGGTTGAAAATTCATCATTTATATTGACAATTCAACTGTTTGGTTGAAAATTAAACTATTTGTTAAAAATTCATCTATTTTGTTGAAAATTTAATTACTTCACTGAAAACTCAACTGTTTTTTGAGAATTCTATTATTTTCGTAGAAGATTTAACTATTAGGTTGAAAATTTACTTTCTAGTTGAAAATTCATATTTTTTGGTTAAAAATGTGTCTATTTTGGTTTAAATATAAACTATTATATTTTTCCTTGAGAATGAACTAGTTTGTATAACATTGATTTCATTTGTTGAAAATTGTTTGAAAATTTGTATTTTCGGGTTAAAAATTCAACTGTTTTGTAAATACATGGAATTTTCGACTTGAAAATTCAACAATCCAGTTGAAATTTTGTTTCTTTCTTAACAAACAATCTTTCATGTTTGAAATTTTACTCTTCGGTTGAAAATTTGTCTTTTGGTTTTGAAAATTAATATTTGTTTAAAATGTTTTTTTTATTTATCTGTTTTGTTTAAAGTTTGATCTTTTTATCTGAAAAAACAACCAATCGGTGGAAAATTCAGCTTTTGTTGAAAGTCTAAAATTCATGTATTTTGTTCAAAATTTGTCTTTCTTTAGAAAATAATCTACTTGGTTGAAAATTAAACTACTTATATGAGCTTTGAACTCGTTCCTCAAACGTTTATTTTATTTGTCGAAGATCCATATTTTTAGTTGAAAATGTAACTAATTTCTTGAAAATTATTTTTTTTTTTGGTTGAAAAACAATTTTTTGAAATTCTGTCTCTTTTGGCTGAACAATTCTTCGTGGTTGATAATTGAACTCTTTTGTGAAAAATTTGTCTTTTGGCTTTGAAAGTTCATCTCTTTTGATAGAAATTTGATCTTTTTTTTTAATTAAAAATGTATATTTAAAAATTATTTTGTCCTGATTGTAGTTCAACTTTTTTTTACGATTCTAATCCTAAGCATTTTATATAGAATTCAATATGGTGCCTATAAATTGATTTGATTAAAAAGAAGTGATTGCCCTATTTTCTTGAAAAATCACCCTATTTCCCCTCTTTTGAGGGCATTTTGGGGTGTGAAGTCTGGTTATTGGAAAAAACTAGTGTTTCTGTGTATAACAAATGAGAATTCTTGGAAACAATATAGATTTAATTTTATGGGGCTAGAAGGGAGTGAAAACCGGACTAGGGAAGCGAAAGGCAATAATACTGCCACGTGGTTTTGAAACATAAGAAAAAGAGCATTGCGGTAACGACAAGCAGATTCTTATCTCTTGTCGTCATTGCTACCGACTCGAATCGTATAATGTCTTTCCTTCTTGCCAGCTCGTTCTTACTATCGTATAACCATCCTCGGGATCTCTCGGGAAACTTTTAATTTGGATCCGGATAAGAAAAAAGAGTTACGAGTGCAAAAATTGTCCTCAGTGAGATTCGAATCCATCATTCCGATAATGGGATTCCATACTCCTAAAAAACTTCTGAATACTATCAACTTTATGTTATGTATCTCCAGAAAAAAATCCCCTTATTTAGTCAAAGGACCTTTATGTCGATCTTTTCTTTTTACTCTTCGCATCAGGGGGTAAGTATTCATTTGTCCTTCATTTTATTCTTCCCAAAAATCATTTATCCCAAAAAGTAAGAGACATTTAATAGTTATTTTTTGTGTTCTTCATTGCCAATTTAGCAACCTTCTGGTACTTCTTGGGAGAAATCATATTTGGGATGAATGTAAATTTAGAACCAATGAATACTGATCCATCAGATGGACAACAATTTATAGCTGAACCAACGATTTTCGTTCTTGATCTGGCCACAAATATCGTTGGAAGCGAAACAGAGATATTGACAAAATCTTGAAAATAGAGATTTGCAGCATAATCTATTTTTTAATTACAATTAGAAGGATGAAAAGGCTTAATTAAACTAAAAATAATTAAATTAAGAGCAGAACTTGTTTTTAATTTTTAAACTTTTTCTCAGACTTGGATTCCATTTTTACATATATGATCACTATTTCTTACTAAGCAAAAGGATTCTAGTTGGAAAATGTTCAATTATTAGTGATGCAAGGTGGAAAATATTCAATTATTGATGCGTTCAACTTGAAAATAGTAAATTGATGATGCTTCTGGCTGGAAATTTTTAATTAGTGAATGATTCTATTTGGAAAATGTTCAATTATTTGTGCTTCCAGGTGAAAAAAATTCAATGATTGATGGGCTAAAGTGGAAAATGTCCTATTATATTTGTGCTTCCAGCTGGGAAATCTTCAACTGTTATTGCTTCCATCTGGAAAATATTCAATCATAAATGCTTTCCACTGAAACATAGTCAATTATTGATTCTTCTAGCTAGAAATTTTTAATTAATGAATGATTCGATTTGCAAAATATTCAATTAGCGAATGCTACTAGTTGGAAAATGTTCAATTATTAGTAAGGGGTCATCCATAAACTACGTGGTCGCTTTAGGGGGGGGGGGGTATGGGAAAAGCTATGTTGGGCCACATGGGGGGTGGAGGGGTCTTAG
>JAWWLR010000148.1:11217749-11229855 GCA_035041075.1 Acraspis erinacei | reverse complement strand
TAGGAAAAAGTATGACGAGAGTGAAAATTCTTATTTTGTGCCATAGATTTAAAAAAGAATGAAGAAAAAATCCATTTTCATAATTGAGTGTTTTGTTAATAACAATAGTTATAAACAATATGGCGTAGGTGTCAAAAAAGCTACCCAAGATAATTATATTTTTTATTGTAAAATTAAGGATATAAAAAAGGTAATTGCTAATAACTTGAAAATTGTGGCTTTCAGGGAAGCACATGTTTTAACAAAATTAATTGTTTATATGGCCCTAAATAAATAATGGCTGATCGTACGAAAAAATTTCATGAAAGTAAAAATTTTAATCGTTTGTCAAGGATTAATAAAAAATAATTTAAGTAAATTCTGGATATTGAGGGTAATTTTTTAAATCAATTGTTATAAACAATTTAGAAAATGAAATTATGAACAACGAATTATGTTAATAATTCTAGAAAAAGTTTTTGCTACAATTTGAAGCAATATTATGACACTGGTTGATCTCGATGATTGTTTATTAATAAATGAAGAGTTTAAACGGTTTCCTCGTAAAAATAGCAACTTTTTAACAACAATTTAAGGAGAGAAGTTTTTATTCGATCGTAAGATTTCTTTTTCCTTTCAAGGGATTTATCCTCGATATAGACAGTGTACAAGATTTAAATTTTTCTGACGTAACACTGTGCAAATATGGCAATTTTGTTAAAAAATAAATTGTTTATAACGCTATACATTGCAAACGGTTCATATACGAAAAAAGTGCATGACACAAAAAAGTCTTATTTTTGCTCAGCCATGTTAAAAATGATTTTTTTTACATTTGTTTATGAATAAATAATGAAATTGTTTTAAAAAATTGTTTAAACAAATATTGGCCCATATTAGTTTTTAAGAAATTCCATAAATTTATTTTAAGGGAAATCATTAGGTTTTTTTTGGTTGAATTCTTAAACTCCGTGATTCTAAAGGAACACTTTTTAAAGATAAGAAAAATAATTTTTAGACCTAAGATAGGAAAATTCGAATTTTTCTCTCCTTCTTGCTGTCAGAATTTCCTGAAGCATTTCTATGGTTCTTAAAAATTAAAATTTTTTTCGCAAATAGGTGCTGGAACTATGTAAAGTATAGAAACACTTAGGAGAAAAAATATAATTTCTAGTGCTGAATATTCTTTTTTGGTTTATTTGTTGAAAATTAAGTTTTTGAACTAAAAATTTAACTATTCCAGTTAAAGATTCATCGTTTCAATTTAAAAAAATTCTCATAAGTTAAAATTAAACTATTCTTGGTTGATACTTATTTCTTTTTTGTTTACAAAATTAATTATTCATTATTTTGTTTCAATTTGAATTGTTATGTCAAAAGTTTGTCTTTTTGGGTTAATAATTAAAATATTTTGTAGATAATTCAACTACTTGAGTAGAAAAATTAACTAATTGGTTGAAAATTATTTTTCTGTTGAAAATTCATATATGCGGGTTAAAAATTCAACTACTTCGTAGAAAATTTAACTGAGTTGTGAAAAATTTGACTTTTTTAATTTAAATTTTAACTAATTAGTTAAAATTTCATTTATTTTGTTTAAAATTGCTCTGTTTTAGTATACTATTTTGTTGAAAATTCTAGTATTTGATTATAAATTTATTTTTTCAGTTGAGAATTTAACTATATTTTGTTGAACTTGTTTATTAAGTTAAAAACTCTTATTCTTTGGTAGAAAATTATTCTTATTGGTTAAATTTTTTTTGAATGTCCAATTACTTTATTGAAAATTGAATCCGTTTTTTGAAAATATAATTATTTTATTGAGAATTCAAGTATTTGATTAAATTTTTGTTTAGTGCAGAATTCAACTATTTGATTAAACATATTTGTAGTCTGTTAAAATTTCTTATTTTTTTCGTAAAAAATTAATCTTATTGATTAAAAATTAATCTCTATGTTGGAAAATTGAACTACTTGATTGAACTACTAATTTTGTTAAAAATTGTATTTTTTTGCTTAAATATTCATTTTTCCACTGAAAATTTAATAATTCTATTTTTGGATGAAAATTGATCTTTTTAGTCGAAAAATCATTAAATTCGTTAAAAATTCCTCTTTTTATGTTAAAAATTCAAATATTTTGGGAAAAAATCCAACTATTTGGTTCAAAAAATTGGGTTGAAAATGTATCTGTTTTACTTGAAGATTTATGTTTTTTTTTAAATTTGTCTATTTTAGTGGAAAATGAATCTTCTTAGTGAACATTTAAAATTTAAGCTAATCTGTTAAAAGTTCATTTTATTATTTTAAGATCCATGATTTTGTTTAAAAGTTGACTCTTTCTTAAACTAGTTTTTTTTTTTGTTAAAAATTATTATTTTTTTATTGAAAATTTAACTAATCCATTTTCAGTTGAAAATTGATATTTTGTGTTCAAAATTCAACTACTTTGTTGAAAATGATTCTCTTTGTGAGAATTCATATTTTTAGCATGAAACTTCAACTGTTTCGTTGAAATTTTTTTCTCTTTTGACTGGACAAACTTTTTTGATAGAAAATTCAATTCATTTGCTAAATTTCGTCTTTTCCGTTTAAAAAATCATCTTTTTTAGTAGAAATTTCATAATTTTTGGTTAAAAATGGTTGAAGATAGACCGGTTTTGTTTGAAGCTTATTATTTTTTCTTTGGAAATTCAACAAATTGGCTAAAAATTCATCGTTGTAAGTTGAAAATTAAACTATTTTGATACAATCTACCTTTTTTAGTTAAAGATTAAACTATTTTTTTGAAAATTCTTTTGTTTTTTAAATTAAAACTTACTCTCTTTTACTGAAAATTTGAGTATTCACTTTTTGGTTGAAAATTGATTGTTTTTAGTTGAAAATTTACGTATATTGATAAGAATTCGTATTTCTTTATAAAAAATAATTTTCTGCATTTATTATTAAGATTATTATTAATTAAATTAGTCAAATAATCAATCTTTTTGGTTGAAAATTAAACTACTTGTTTGAGCTTCGAACTACTTCGTTAAATATTTTTTTCCGTTGATGAAGATCCATTTCTTCGGTTAAAACTTTAACTATTTTGTTGAAAATTCTTAGTTGTTTGGTTGAAAATTAATTTTTTGAAATGGAAATTCAACAATTCCATTTTTGATTAAAAATTGATATTTTTAGTTGAAAATAAAAGATTGGGGTTTCGAATTTACTTTATAAGTTGAACTTTTTGTTAGAATTTTATTTTTTTATTTATGTATACTTATTTTAGTTGAAAGTACATATTTTCATTTGCAAATTTAACTACTGTGTTGAAAATTAATTTGTTTACTTCTAAATTTACTTATTGCATGTGAATAATGATCATTTAGGTTCAATATTTTCTTTTTTAAGTTACAAATTAATTTTTTAACTCAAAAATTAAATATCTAATTTTTGGTTGAAAATTCAAGGGATTCTAAAACCTGCAATAAAAAGTATAACAACTGCCATTCGACAGACATGTATGAGATTGTATAAAAATTAATTTTGGATCCACAAAGGTGTATAATTTTGTATCGAAACTAATAATCAAAATGATATATGCAACGGTTTGATATCCCAGAGCTTATTTTGTGATCCGAGAATCTGTTCCGATAAAGAAAGGAGGGCGCGCGCATTCCCGAAAATTTAAGGAGGGGATGAATCTCAACTTTCGGGGGTGAAAATCAACCCTCGCACGAGGCTGGCACGCGCTAGAGTCTACTTCTAAAACACTCGTGTCCACGTCTTCGAAGCGCGTGCGATGCTGTCCAAAAAAACGCGGCGCGCTCAATTTGAGCACGAATTAAATATCAATTAAAAACTAGTTTACACCACCTGTGTGAAAAAAAGAAACACAATTAAAATAAATGCAGGACTGCTTGAGTCACTCAAATTGGGACTCAGATTATTATTAATTATTAACTATTAACTATTGAATATTATTGTAACTAAATGTGATGTGGCTGAACTGAATTAAAGTGATAAATTGGATTTTATCATGGATTTGGATGTACATAGCAGAATGTGGCAATCTCCAAATTTGTACAACTCGTATGCCCACCCTGCAATTATACAGTTGAGGGCAAACAGTAACGAAGTTCATTCCTGGTTTCATTCTAGGAAACCTTCCATGGATGATGTCGGCAATCCCACTTCTGTCAACGCACGGTGAGTACTTTTGATTCCTATCGTAAGGAGGAATGCCAATTCGGCATTCTTTTCATTATTTATTTTTTATTTTTTATTCACGGCTTCTTCAGTTCCAGGCCAAGTTATGTACAACTTGGTCTTATGGTGCGAGTTCCAGCGGATAAAATCGATTAAAATCATTTTCTTCATTATTACGGCATTCCTCACACCTTAAAAGTAAATTTTGTTTTCACTTTTTATTTTTTCGTTTCAAAAAAGTCACATTGATGTGACACCGTCACAGGCCTCGAACTCAATGCACGGTTGACACTATTTTTTTTTTTTTTGAGCGATTAAACTATTTTGTTACATCGCTAATTGGCTACATATTGTGTCAATGGCTGATTAGAGACCATAACATTTCCTTGCTCCCCCCCCCCTTCATTGTCGTTATGTAAAATTTTTTGAATTGTGTTTAAAAATATAATAGACGCTTTCTAAAAAAAGGGTTTTTTTAAGATAAAGTATTGTCTAGAAATAAATTAAACAATATTTTGGTGTAACACTAAATGCTTTTTAAATCTTTTTTTTGACATACAAAAATAAAAGTTACATAATGCAAGTACTAATTGAAAATCACCTATTCAAAACTTTTTCCCAATACAATAAAGCATAAACAATAATATTGATAATAATATAACGTAAAAATTTCCTATAAATATTTATTTGTGAAAAGTTTTTGAACACTTTAATTCGAGTTAAAATTAAATTCCGAAAATTGAGAACAAGATAATAAGTATTATTAGTTTTTTTTTCAAATTTGTATAAATATAATATTTATAAGATTCTGGAGAAAATTAAAGAAAAAGATTTTTGGAATATTTCAGGTTTGTCAGAAAAGAATATAGATGATTTTGAAGAAATTTTTTTTTATTTTATAGGATTTTACAAAATATTCGAAAAAATTCGTGTATTTTTAAAAGAAATATTTGATAAATTTTCGGAAATGTTTTCAAGTTTTTAAACACTTCTAATCTATTTAACGCGTTTCTAAATCCGGAAAATATTTAGAACTACCTTGAATTTTTCTCAGCATTTTAAAAAATCATTCAAAATATAAAAAAAGTTGCCTTATATTCTAAACTTTCCCAGACATTTTAAGAAAATTGTTGTAATTTCTTGAAACCTACAGAAATTATTTTGAAGCTCGTACCTCTTTTTTAAATATTTTAAAATCTAAATTTTCAGCAAATTTTAAAGTATAAAATTCTATTTGAATCTCTTCAATTTTACTAAATATTTTTTGAATTTACTCGATTTATTTTTTTATTTTTTATTCTTACCAAATTGAAAATTTATGTTTTAAAATCTTCTACACTCTTTTTTAAAATTGAAGAAAATCGTTTGATATCTTTAAAAACCTTTTTTAATCCTCTCTTAAAGTTCATTTTTTTAAATAAAAAATCATTAAAAATGTTCGCACGAATAATAAGAAAAATCTTTTTTTTAATCTTTTCAGACCTACTAAACCTTCTAATTTTTAAAAATTATTAAAATTTTTCCTGATTTTTTTTTAATTCTGCAAAATTAGAAAAATTTCCTTAAAATCTTTCAGATTTTTCTTTAGCAATTACATTTTCATGAAACCTTACACAATTCTTAAGAAATATTTACAAGTTCTAAATTATTTTGAATCTTAAATTCCCTTGAATTATTTCAAATTTACTCTAATTTTATTACGATCAATTAGATCATTTAAAAAATGCAGTAAATTTGAATACGTTTGGAATTATTCCTAAATTATGATTAAATTATTCTTAATCCTTTTTAATTCTTCTGAATTCTCCTGTTTTTTTTATTCACTTAAATGCTATTAAATTCACTCAATTCTACTCGATTCAATGGATTTTTTATTCCTTTTTTTTTTAATTTGCTCTGTAGTTTTTGAAACTCACCTTGAATTCATAAAAATTTCATCAAATTTTTTTTAAATTTGTACATATTTTTTAATTGTTTTTAATTCACTTGAATTTTTTAAGCTCGTATTTTTATGAATTTCATCGAATTCTTCTCATTTCCTTTAAATTCATCTGAATTCCCCCGAATTTTCTTTAATTATTTGTTTTACTTTGCTTAGAATCTTTTCAATTCAGTTGAATTCTGTTGAATATATTATATATTTTATCAAAGTGAATTAACTCTGAATTTTTTTTAATTTACCTTAATTTCTTGGGTATTTTATCATCTTTTTCGAAACTTTAAAAAAAATGTTTTTAACCCATTTAATTCTTGGAATTCTCTTGATTTTCTTAAGGTTCGCTAAATATTTTTCAATTCACTTGAATTCTTCTGAATTCTACAATAATTCTACTCAATTAGATGGATTAAAAATTCTTATTAATTTATCATTATTTTTTGGAAGTTTCTTACAGTTTTTCAATTTACACTGAATTTTTTTAATTCATTTGAATACTTCTTAATTCACTCAATTGTAATCAATTTTTTATTCTAATTTACTCCGAAGTCTTTGAAAGTAACTGTCAATTTTTAGCAATTTCATCAGCTTTTTTTTAATTCTCTTGAATTCTTCTAAATTCATTCCAATTTTACTAAACGAAATTTAATTTCTTAATGTTTATAATTAAAAAATTATATGAATTTTCTTAATTGTTTTTAATTCAACTGAGTTTTTCAAATACACTTTCAATTTCTATCAATTTTATTTAATTATTCTCAATTCTTCATTTCGGTCGAATTTTCCTTCAGTTCTGTTCCATCTCAGTGCACCCAATTCAATAAAAAGTGTTTAATTTTTAATATTCAGTTTTCTTAAATTCTAATGAATTTCATTAAATCCTCTTCAATTCCCTTGTATTCTTCTGTATTTACTCTAATTTTATTGAAATCAATGGAATATTTAGGATTTGTCAAGTGTTTTTCTATTAATTTGAAGTCACCCTAAATTTTTATTATCCTGAATTCTTTTTAATTCTATTGAGTTATTTAGAATTCACTTGAATTTTTCCAAATTGAATCCAATTTTCTAAAATCAATGAAATTTTGTTTGTCAATTTTTTTGAATCCTGTTGAATTTATTCTGAATTTAACTAGAACTGTTTTGTATTCACTACGAATTCTTATGAATCTATCCTGAATTCGTTCAAATTCACCTGGATTTTTACAAAAACTTCATCGAATTCTTTTGAATTAAAAGTAGCATTTTGATTATTCAACAGCATTTTATGCCTAAATTATTAATTTTATTGACCGAATAATAAAATTTCTAATAAATTTTTTTTTTTACTTTTGCAGGATTTTAAAGCGGAGGTTATTTTTTTATAGGAAATGAAACTGACATTATTTTTCAGATATAATATTGAAGAGCGGTTTTGTCTTGGACATCAAATTCTAAAATTTTTTTCGCTTCAATTTGAAGTGTCCAGAAGTTGGTTCTCGATATTATTTGAAACAATTGAAAATTATTTATTTTCAAGATTAAGTTTTGCCTGGCTCTACCTTACTGTCCGAGTCTAAATTCTAAAAGCGATTTCAAAAATGATTTCTTCTAAACTCATTACCAAACTCAAATACAGTCAAATCTAGATTTAGTGTCGGTGTTATGCCCGACGGTGACCATAAATCCGGAGTCTCGGAACTGTTTTGTCTCTCTCCTATTTCTCTTTCTGTTTTGTCACGCCTGAGTGAACACCGCACATGCTCCCGCATCTCCTCTCACTCATCCCCACTGCGCGACGTCAATTCCCGGAAACACGAAATCCAGATTCGACTCTATTTCAAATGTTCAATGATTGCAAATTGAAATGTTCTGTATTTAATTTAAAGGCTTTCAATTTAAAAGTTTCGAGCTTAAAAACACCTAAACATGAATGTATCCAATTTAAAAGAAAGTGCGAAACGTATTTCTTTGAATTTAAAGCTGAGTTTAAAGCAAAAAGTTCTATTTTCCGTGAGAGTAGGCAGATCGCAGATGTGCAAAGTAAAGAAAGAGTAAAGCCACATGATAAGTATAAAAATAAAATTGTTCGAAGAATCAAGATGCGATCCTATCAGCCGCGATCATCTACCCTTCGTCCATTCTTCGGGACCGGCCCATCTAGCGCCGTAACAATTGAACCCGTAATAGAATCACATTTATTCTTATTACTCGCCGAGGTCAACCGACTATCGAAACTCTGCCGCTCTCAGACTTCCGATCGCCTGCCTTAAGCCCTTTTACGATCAACAATGCTATTCTCACCCAACTTTCGCACTTTCTTCTTTTTATTTCTCACTTTATATTTTACTCACCTTCCCTTTTTAGCTATTTCTGTCAACTTTTGTATATAAAAAATAAAAACAATCTAACACAGTAAATAACATTTGACCAATTTGATCCTAAAATTGGATCAAAATGCTAGGCTATTATCAGTGTCTTCATTCCATACCGCTCCACGTCTCGTTTGGGCGGAGTACAGCTACCAGTCGCCATTGGTCGCTGTCAACTTGGTCGCACATCTCCAAGTTCAGAGTATAAGCATAGGACCTGGATATGTATAGCAATTAAACTCGATGCAGAGCTGTACACCGCCTAGTGACGTGTAGCTGTACGCCGCCTAGTGACGGGGAGCGTTATGAAATGAAGGCGTCCTCATACAGATTTTGGATTTTTTATTTGATCAGCAGATTGCGCTACATAATCAGCCGATTATCATTCATTAGCATAAATTGTTTAAACAATTTATTATTGTTTTTATCCATTTTCTCTTCGAATAAGGGTAAAAAGTCGCGGTTTTGTCGAAAAATGTCCACTTTTTGTCCAATTTGCAATGCGAGTGGGATAATAGTTAACTAATGTTAACCAGCATTATTCTTTAAACAATTAATTATTATTTTTAATAATATTCTCTTCGCTTTATGGTATTCACTATAAAGGTGTGGTTTTCCGGAAATTTTTAACTTTTTGTCCACTTGTCAATTACAGTGAAGTGATAATTAATTCAAGTTAACAAAAATAATTGTTTAAGCAATTATTTATTACTATTGTTAATAATATTTGAACTTTCTAATTTAGTTGAAAATTCCTTTCCTGTTGAAAATTAATATATGCGGGTTAAAAATTCAACTGTTTTGTAGAAAATTCAAGTGTGTTGTAAAAAATTTGCCTTTTAGAATTGAAAATTTAACGAATTAAAATTTCATTTCTACCGTTGAAAATTTCTCTGTTTTAGTAGACAGTTAATCTTCTAAGTTAAAAAGTCATCTTTTTGATTAAAAATTCAACTTCTTGATTGAAAGTTGAACTCTTTTGTTGATTTTTGTTGTTGTTGTTGTTGTTGCTGTTCAAAAATTCATTTATTTTGTTCAAAATTCCTCTTTTTATGTTAAAAATTCAACTACTTTAATAAAAAATCCAACTATTTCATTGGAAAAATTGGGTTGAAAATGTATCTGTTTTAACTGAAAGTGTATGTATTTTTTTTAATTTTGTCTATTTTATTAAAAAATAATCGTTTTAACATTTAACTTTTTGCCCACTTTTCAATAACAGTGAAGTGTAAATTAATGCAAGTTAACAAAAAGATTGTTTGAACATTTTTTATTACTATTGTCAACAGTATTTGAAATTTTTAACTATTTGTCTATTTTTCACCTGGAGTGACTTACAATTAATTCAATTTAGTAAGAATAATTGAGTAAGAAAAAAAAGTATTGTTTATAACTATCACCATCTATATTAAGACCAGACAGTTGCGGGGTTTTTTTGTTGAAATTTTTAACTTTCTGTCCACTTTTCACTTACTTAGTGAGGTAATAATTAATGCAACTTAACAATAATAGTTTTTTAAACAGTTTAATATTGTTGATAATTATCTTCTATTAGATGAATGTTAATAATTTGCGGTTTTTAAAGAATTGTTTAACTATTTGGCTAGATGTTTGTTTTTTCGGGTTATAAATTGATTTTTTGAAAATTAATCGTTTTTAGTTGAAAAAGGGAACTATTTGGTTGAACATGCATGTATTTTGTTGAAAATTTATCTCTATACTTAAAAACCTAATTTTGTTAGAAATTAATTTTATTAATTAAAGAATCATCTCTTTCGTTCGAAATTAACTTTTTTGTTAAAAATTCAAATTTTCAGGTTGAAAATTACACTATTTTGTAGAAAATGTGCCGTGTGTTTTGAAAATTTCACTGTTTTATTGAAAACTTCTACTTTTGGTTAAAAATTCTATTATTTATGTGAAAACTATTTTAGTGATAAATTAAACTATTTGGTCAAAAATTGAATTTTTTGTTGAAAATTCGTTCTTTTAAGTTAAATCTTTGTATTTTTAAGTTGAAAATTCTATTATTTTGTAAGAAAATTCAAATATTTATTTGAAAAATAACTTTTTCTTGAAAATCGATACATTTAAATTGAAAATTTGACTCTTTAATGGAAAAGTCGTCTTTTTTATTAGGAATTAACAAAATTGATCTTTTTTGGTAGATATTTAATTTTTTTTATTCACAATGGAACTTTTTGTTTTTGAAAATTAATCTGTTTTGACTGAAGATTCAACAATTTTGTTTAAAATTCGTCTTTCTTAATTGAAAAATAATTTTTTTAACAGAATATTGAACTGTTCCATTTTTGGTTTAAAATTAATTTCTGTATGTGGAAAATTCAACTATTCAACTATTTCGTTGAAAATTCGTCTCTTTTTCTTCAAAGTTCAAGTATTTGTTTATAAATGCAACCGTTTGGTCCCAAATTCATTTTTTTGTTAAAAATTAAAATATTTGGTTGAAAATTCATCTTTCTTGATTTCGGGTTAACTTTTTGGTTAATTAAACAAATTCAATATCGTACCTATTTTCACTTTTGATAACATTTCGGTCGGTAAATTCAATAATCGAAAGAATATGCGATTTAAAAACTATCTGAGGGAATCTTAAATCTTGGAAAAAGAAATCCCTAATAAGAAGTAGATTAAAACGAAAAAAATGTTATCGGAGAAGATATTCTAAGAGTTTATTCGAGTCGGTAGCAGATTGTGAGGCACGAAAAGTAAATCAGATATAGACAAGCCTGCGTGACGGCATGATAGGAAGCGACAATACCTTAAGTGCCACCATGATGTCTTAATTATCTCGTATTTAGACACAACTGAGGGGCCCGGCGGCCTCTGGGCCCGTGTAGCCTGTCGGCGGCTAAAAAGAAAAAAAAGAAAAAAAGCGATAGAAGGAGAGAGAGAGAGAGAGAGCGAGATGCCAGTTTGCCAGTTCCACAGACGCTCGCTTCTGAGTCGTTAAAGTATGCTAATTCCCGCGAATTAAACCATTATATCTCACGACCGGTCTCGTGCGCTCCGCAAAACGTAAGAATTTTAATTTATATATAATACCTTATAAGCGGCGATGGCTTGTCGGAACCCCGTGATTTCATGCAATTACCATATGTGTATCGACCTCACCATCATATCCGTCATCTCCAATCTCTTCCGATTTTAGATTATTTTTCGGACACAAGAGCAGTAATCGGAGAAAAAACAGTTTAGGGACTTTAAAAATTTATGGATTTCAAATTTGGGCGCTTTTGGCAGGGCAGTGCCAAATTATCCCAAACTTATGAAAAAAAGACTGAAAATTCAAAACGGTTTTCGATTTTTCCAATACTTAAGACTTTCCCTGAAAGAACTCGATCGGATAATTACAAGCGCTACCTCATAAATAATTATGTTAGAAAAGTACAAAAGAGTCTAGAAATGGTCCTTATATTTAAATTAATTTTGTATATGTAGCAACAAATAGCACCACTTCTGTTTAGTAGAACGGCCCTACTGATTCGGGAGAACCATTACCCCGAACAATCCAAACCGTTTTATCAACAGTAGTCGAGCCGTTCTGCATACGCGGCGCTTGAGGCACAATTCCGCGCTTGCGCAGCTTAGGAAAATATAGCACCCACATTTCCAAACGGCCGATCTG
>JAWWLR010000148.1:11095158-11105342 GCA_035041075.1 Acraspis erinacei | reverse complement strand
TCTGCAATTGCGGCTGCGTTTCATCACAAACCGGACCCACGCTTTTCGTTTCACACAATCCGCTCGTTACATCATCACCATTTCAAATTCATTTTTTAGACTCTGAAAATAGAGTTTTTCAGTTACCCCTCGAATGCACACTATATTCCAGTTGATCAATTGGATCCTGAAATTTAATAAAAATTTAATTCTACGATTTTGTATAAATTTCGGATTCTTCAGCAAATTTCTTCATCAGAATGACCTGATTCTCAGATCAATATCCTATCATCAATTTTCATGACAAATTAAATTGGAACTAGGTAAATTCATCCCTTTCGTTGAAAATCTAACTATTTCTGGTTGGAGTTATTTCTTGTTGGTTTAAAAGTCTCATCAAAGTCTCATCTCATCAAAGTTCAACTCCCTTTTGTTGCCAATTCCTATCCTTTTGGTTTAAAAATTCATGTCACTTGGTATCAATTTTATCTCTCTGAATCAAAATCCAACCAGTTTTGGCTAAAACTTCATTCTTTTTTTATCAAAATTCAATTGTTAGTTTGAAAATGAACTTGTTGTTGATAATGGAAATTTTCGGATTGAAATTTTATATTCAGTTGACACTTCAACTATTTCGAGGACAATTAATCTTCTTGTTTAAAAAATAATCCCTTTGGTTGAGAATTCATCTTTTCGGTTAAAAATTTTCTTATTTGCTTCAAAATTTTATTATTTTGTTGAAAAATCTATAATTTTATTAAAACAGTCACTTTTTTTATTGAAAATTAAGTTTTTCTAGAAAATATTCAGCTGACTGAAAATTCATATTTTTTAGTTAAAAATTTGTTTGACAAAGAATTTAATTAATTTGTTAATAATTCAAAATTTTTGTTTAGAAAGTCATTCTTTTTTGTGGCAAATGCGTCTTTTTAGTTTGAAAATTCATCTCTTTTGTTGCAAATTTCAACTCTTTCATTCCAGTTCCAACTAGTTTTGATTGAAAGTTAATTCTTTTTGGTTGAAGATGCAACTGTTTTGTTGAAAACTCGTCTGTTTAGTTTAAAAATTAAAATTTTTTTTATAAATGAACTTTTTTGTTGAGAATTCATATTTGCGAGTTGAAATTTTATCAATGTTAGTTAATAATTTAACCATTTAGTAGGAAATTATCTTTCTCTATTAAAAAATAATCCTTGTGTTTAAAAATTTTATTATTTGGTTGAAAATTCAATTAGTTGATTAAAAATTCAACAATTTTACTACAAAGTCACTCTTTTTTATTCAAAATTAAATTTTTTGTTGAACATTGATCTTTTAATTTAAAAATTCATCTATTTGGTTAATGCATATTATATTTAAAAATCGTCTTTTTTAGTAGAAAATTAATCGTTTTGGTTAAAAATTCCTTTCTTTGGTAATTTTTCTCGCAGAAGAATCTTTCTTAGCTGAAATTTCAACTTTTCTGATGAAAATTCATCATTTCGATTTAAAAATTCATCTCCTTTCGTAAAAAGTTCATCTCCTTTGTTTTCAAGAGGAACTTTCAGGTTGAAAGTTGCACTTTTTAGATAAAAATTAATTTTTTGGTTGAACATTCACCATTTTAGTTGATAATTCATTTCTGACTCAACTTTAAACTATTTTATGGAAAATTCATTTTTTTCATGAGAGTTAATTTTGTTAATTGAAAATGTAACGGTTCCATTTTGGTTAAAAATGTATCTTTTTAGTTGAAAATTTGTTTCATTATAAAAAAATTCAAATGTGTAGTTGAAAATGTATCTTCTTGGAACTGAAGAATCTTTCTTGGCTGAAAATTCAACTTTTCCGATGAAAATTCATCTATTTTCGTAAAAACTTAATCTCCTTTGACTTAAAATGCAATTCTTAGGTTTAAAGTTGAACTATTTAGTTTAAAATAATTTTTGGGTGAAGATTCACCATTTTAGTAGAAAATTCATCTCTTTGTTTAAAAATGTAAATTTTTTTGAAATTCTTAATATTTAAAAAAAAATTCTGTGCCTAATTAAATATTTATTTATTTTAGATCAATATTTCCCATTCTAGTGGAAAATGCATCTTCTTGGTCTAAAATTAAATTTTTTGGTTGAATATTGGATTTTTATCGTTAAAAATAAATGTTTTAACTTTAAATTTACTATTCCATTTTTTTTTTTTTTTTTTTTGAAAATCCATCTTTTTACATTGAAAATTCAACTATTTGGTTAAAAATTGATGCTTTTCAGTTAAAAATTCAAAGTTTTCTAAAACATTTTCTGTTAGTCCTAGATAGTTGTAAATCTCTCGGAAATGGGACTCTATGACTGTAGTCTATACTACGTTACCTTAAACAAAGACTCTTAGAAAGAAAAAAATTAATTTTCAGATCCATAGAGATTTATAGCCGAATAAACGAGAAATGGAATTTTTGTTCCATTCTGTCAAAATTTTCTAAAAACATTTCTTGTTTTAGAAATATTATTGTGGTCATCACTAACCTACGACTTTCAATAAAAAGTATAGCAACTTTCACGAGACAGGTATGAATAAAGTTGTGTAAATATTAATTTTGGATTAACAAAAGAGGATCATTTTGATCTAAACTTGAAAATCCGATTAATATCTAACTGTTTGAAATCCTATAGTTTACTGTCTTATCATCACATCCACAATTCTGCAAGGCTCTACCTTTTTAAATACATATAGCTGTTATCTTTTTACAATGTTTTATTTTAATTTTGGTTTTTAATTTATTCTAAAATATATGTTTCTTGTTGCTTACATTTTTTTATGAAGTCGATGTCTGCACCGTGTTTCTCTCTTGTACCTGATGTTGTTAGAGCCATTGCTCTTTACAAAACTACCTTTCCGGACGCTGCAAGAAGAGGAGCGCCTTAAGAGGATCCCGCTGGCTTCCTGGTACACCACTGATTCTTGCGATCTTTGTTCAATCTCTTTTTTATCTTTCCCTCAAATTATTTTATTCCTTGATATCATCTTTATAGTTGAAAAACGACCAAATCTAAACGATCTTAAATACTACAAGACTCCACAATAAGGTGGTCCAAAGACACATTATGGATTTTTTTAAATCTTCAGGTTCTCACTCTCCACATTTGTTTGAATAAATAAGAAATAAATAAACACATATTTTTCTCAAAAATAAATTTTTGTTAGGTTTTCCGCCAATCCCATAAAGTTTAATTATACCAAAAGAGAAGAAGAAACTTCTGTCACTTTTGACAGAATTCTCAATATTGGACGTATTCAGTTATCCCTCACATTTCTCTCCATTAGCCTTAGAATAATAAGTAAAATAATTTTTCTATTTCACCCCCCTAAGTCTGTTTTATAGGCTCCCCAAAAACCCTATCAATGAAAAATTGGGTTTCACCAGTTTTTAGCGCTAATTTTTTGCGCAGATAATTTTTAATGGTCAAATTAAAAATTTCATTTATTTTATTAATTAATAAATGTTTAAAGAATACTTATTTCACATATCGCAAATTATACAGCCCCGCGGAAAAAGTAAGAGTAACGAAGGACAAGATAAGTCAATGCTTACGTATTTTAGGTCGCTGAATCCGAATTTGAAATTACGAAATTGGCTGTTGTTTTCTTTCCAACCTCAAAATTTCGTAACATCAAAAAACACTTTTTTCGTACATTTAACAGTCCCAAACATTCAACAGTCGAAAACCATACTTGCCAATTCTGAAGTATTTTGGGTCGCTTATTCCAAATCCCAAGGCGAAATTCCGAGATTAGCTATTTTTTTCTTTCTAACCTCAAAAATTTTTAACATCAAAAATACATTTTTCGCACATTTCACAGTCCCACAAAAAAGAAGAATTCCGAAATGAGATCTTTTTTTTCTAACCTCAAAAAACACATTTTTCGTACATTTTATAGCCACACAAAAAAGTAGGAATTCCGACAAACCAGACTAGTACATTCTTACGTATTTTAGGTCACTCAATCCGAACCCCAAATCGAAATTCCGAAGTTAGCTCTTGTTTCTTTGTTAACGGCAAAGAATTTACGAAAAAAGTGTTTCTTGTGGTTAGGAAATTTTAAGGTTATGAAGAAAAAAAGAGCTAACTTCGATTTCGAGTTCAGCGACTGAAAATGCGTAGGATTTGACTATCTTAGTCTGTCAGATTAACTACTTATCTTTTTTTAGTAAGACTGTAAAACGTAAGAAAAAAGTTATTTTGGAGTTCAGGGAATTTTGAGGTTAGGAAGGCAACAAGAGCTAACTTCGAATTCCGCTTCAGCGACTCAAAATACGTAAGAATTGGCTAGTCTGGTACGGCGGAACTCCTTCTTTTTTGTGAGGCTGTATTATCGGTATCCTCACAACAATATTAACTAATAATTAGGTAATATAAAATATCAAAGCGGTCAATTTAATTTCTTGTTAATTTTTCAAACAACTTCTTATAGAAATTTTTTGCGAATTTCTCAACAAGCTCGGCAGGATTCTGAGATAGCTGGTATTTTTACCACTAATTCATAATTGTTTAAACAATTTCTATTTTTAAACATTTTTCTCAAGAAAATATAATAAATTAACACCTTTTATGAATAAAATAAATGAATTGCTTTAAAACAAAGATCAACACTATTGGTTCGATTGACTATTAATTGTTTAAAACATTTTTTTATAGTTGAAATCTTACTTTTGACTAGAGTAGTGCAAAAAAGTGCAGTAAAAAAAAATTTACCAATTTTATTTATCTGTTTTTATGTTACTCATAATATTTTAATATTTATTTATATTTATTGTATGATTATAATTTTATCAGCAATTTTGATTTGTTTTTACTACTTTTTTAACTAAAAAGAACAAATTTTCACTTTTTCTAAATAAAATGCACTAATTAGGTAATAGTTCATTTTTAACTCTGATTTCAATCAATTAGCGCAATTTACTTAAAGTACGTGTACATTTTTGATACGTTGTCAGCAAAATTGTTTAAATAAATGAAAATTGCCGTCAAAATTTTAGGAGAAAAATGGCAAGCGTGAGCATAAGAGGATTCAATGAAATTTGTTGAAAAGTTGGGAAAAATGCTATTCCTTTCTGCATTATTTCAATCGATAGTTACATTTAAAAAATGAACGATTATTTAAACAATTAGCAATGAAGTGCATCGATCGAAGAATGGTTTGAACAATTATGGATAAGGGGTAAAAATACCAGACACACCTCAATTCTATCGAGTTTATTAAATAAAAAACCCCTTACTCTAGTAAAATTTACATGCAAACAATAAAAAAATTTTTGCACCATTAACAACAAAATAAATCTACTGTTGTGACTTTTCATATTATCGAATTAATTTATATCGTTGTGAGGGTACCGAAAATTTGCGATAAAATGTGAAAAAAGTATTATTTAAACAAACAAAAATTGTTTAAACAATTAATAATCTATAAAAAATACATACATTTTTTTAGCTTGACCATTAAAAATCATCCGTGAAAAAAACGACAGAAAAGTAACATTTTCGACCAAAATACTTGATCCTCGTTTGGAGGGTGGCTTTTGGGACATGCTGGAAGGTTATGGGGGAGGGTCAAAATAAAAAATAAATGATTACATGACGGTCGCGGAATTGATTTTAAGAGGTCCCTCTAATTTTAACTCCTTTGATTGAAAATTAGGCCTCCCAGTCTCACATTTGTAGATATGGAGGTTTTTCTTTTGTTTGGAAATCCCATAAATGAGCCATTCTTCTAAACTAAATTTGAACTGGCCTTGTTTTGAACCACCCTACTCCACAAGTCTGAGCATTCCACAGGGAGGTTACCCTCGCAGATTTGAGACTTTTCTATCGAATGGAAATTTTTGAGGAGATTGGAAATTTTTGTTGGTTGTGGAAAAGAGGATATAGAGATAGGAGCAAACAGGGTAATGGATAGAAGAGAAGAGGAGAGGATAGACTTTAGAGCTTTCGTATATTACACGAGCGAAGCGCAGGATGACCGCAGATGAGTTTTACGAGTTGGTTGAAGCACGTCTCGAAGCGGCGCCTCGGAACGACCCTTTACGGCCCTTTACGGGGTCGCGTCGTGGACCACGAAGGGTACAATATGAGGTTTGAGGACGGAGAAACTTGTAATTGATTACGTCGTTATTAATAACACTCGTACGTTTTACGGTGGCGACCGTCTGTTTCCAAACCTTTCAATTATACCTACCAGGCCCTCCTTCCTTCCCACCCTCCCTCCATGCCTCCCACCGGGCACACGACATTATTCTACCTGTGAGCAACTTTTAACCTTCCACTTCCCTCAACAATTGCTATCTTATGCTTCAGCCATTTTTAGAAGGAATCTGTATTATCATCAGAGAATAAAAGAAATTTGTAACGTCTTTTCAGACTAGATTTTTTCCATTCAATTTTTGTCTGAAAAAAAGATCTTCTCCTTCGTTCTGCTGGGAATCGAACCACAGAATTTCCGATTGCTGGACCGTTGCTTTTCCCTTAAGCTACTAAAGAGATCGAAAGAATAATCCTTTTTCAGAAATACACGCACTATTTTGCCAGGTTTTACAATTCAATTTTTTCAAGGAATCTGTATTTTTATACCATTTTTAGTATTGAAACGAACTCTCGTTGATAAGTAAGGAAGCTTCTAATCCAAGATTCCTGTTACCAAAATTTTACCGACATTGAGACTATTCCACAACTTAAATGGTTCATGTCCTTGCAAAATTTTTACAATACTCTCGAAGGTTATCGATGATTTTACGAAATGATATTGCGCAATTTTGAGTATCGAATTTCGCGTAAACAGCTTCAAGGTTACTCATTGTCTCAATTATTATAGTAATTAAAAAATGAGGATGAGTTATTGCTTCCTCAAAGATATTACATCTAATTAAAGAATTCATTTATTTAATTAAATGTTTTATCTATACAAAACAATATTTTCTTTTTTTCTAATAACTTCACTAAATAAGATAATGAATAACCTTGAATTTGTTTACGCAAAAATCTTTACTCGAAATTGTGCAATAGCGTTGTATGACGGAATCGGTATCCTTCGAGAATATTCTAGAATCTTAGCACGGACACGAACCACTTGAGCTGTGGAAATCTCTCGATGTCAGTAACAGGAATCATGGATTAGAAACCCCCTTACTTATCCACTCACTCGTCCTTTTGAGTTAAGTAATAATCTACAGTTTAGGGAATTCCAAGGTCATTAATAGTGCAATACATTCAGAGGAATTCAGGAGAATTCAAGAGATTCATATAAGTAAAGAAATTCCACGAATATAAGGAATTTCAAACAATCTAAAATATTACAAGGAGCTCGGGAATTTCGAGAAGTGAAGGAATTCATATAATTTAAGAAATGCCATGAATTCAAGAAAATTCTTAGAAGTCCACGAATTTTAAGAACTCTAATGTTCAACTCTGTTGTTTTAGTTGTTTTAGTACGCACATGCAGCAAACTTTAGACAGGTTTAATATTAATTAATACTCTCTGGGTTATTTTATTATTTATAATTATTTTTAATTTACATTGACTTCCTTTTAATTCTTTCAAGTTCTTGCATGCTTTGTATTTTTTAAATACCTTTGAATTCCCATAAATTCTTGTAAAGTTTCTTACATTCTTTTCAATTACTTTGAAAAACTTGAAATCTTCTGAATTCCTGGAATTCCTTGAATTGACTGAATTCCTCTGAATTCACGGATTTCTTCAATTATCTTTTTTCCCGAATTCCTTAAATACTCTAAATTCCCATAATCATCTTAATTCTTTTAATTCTTTTAAACGCGTGGAATTCCTCTGAATACTCTGAACTATTTTAAAGTTCTTGGAATTACTTATATTTACGGAATTCCCTCAATTCATGGAATTTCTTGAATTATCTGAATTCCTGGAAGTCTTCTTAACCTACTTAATTCTTTATACTATTTTGAAGTCCTTAGAATTCCTTAAATTCACAGAATTCATTAGACTGGCAAAATTCTTTGAATTCGTGGAATTTATTAAATTCATGGAATTCCTTGAATTCGTAGAATTGATTAAAATCATGGAATTCCTTGAATTCGTAGAATTTATTAAATTCATGGAATTCCTTGAATTTGTGGAATTTATTAAATCTTTGGAATTCTTTGAATTTGTGGAATCCATTAAATTCATGGGATTTTTTGAAGTCAGAAAATTCAGAAAATTGAGGAGATTCGGAGAAATTAGAGAATAAAGGGATTTCATGAATTTCTGAAATTTTAGAAAATTTAAGAGATATAGATCAAATTTCTGGGAATTTTAGAAAATTCAGAGAATTCAGGGAAGTCACAGGATTCATGGAATGGAGATAATTCAAGAATTTCAAGAAATTTAAATAAATCCAGAATTTCAGAGAATTTAAGGAATTTAGGTAATTCAAGGAATTCAGAGAATGAAGGGAATTCAAATAATTTAAGTACCGGAATTCGGGAAAACAAGGAAACCCCTGGGAATTTTATTTAACTGGAAAAAGGAGAATTTAATTCTTTCATGGAAAAAACTGCTTTTTCTACTTTATCTGCTGCTTATTATTATTTAGAAGTAGTAAAATTTTAAATGTTTTCTTGAATTTAAATAAAGTCTAATATGTATAATAAAAATTTCACGACGTTGGAACAAAAAAATTTGAAAAGTTCTAAGACCTCATCATTATTTATTTCATATATTTACAAAAAATATTTCATTCAGCAAAAAAGAATATTTATATTTTTCCAATCTTCTTTAACTTTAAACATGTATGTATCATACAAAGAACAATTGTCACAATAGTAATGGTAATAAGTTGGTGTGATATTATACAGATTTACCTTTAAAATTATCCCAAGAATATCGAAAAATATTAATTAATTATATTAGATTTAATTTAAATTTGTCAAGGAATCTGTATTATCAGAGAATAACATAATTCTGAAAGCCTTTCTCTAGATTAGATGGAGCTATGAATGAAAGATTTTGTAATTAAAATTTTTCTCGAAAAATGTCTTCTTCGCACCACTGGGAATCGAACAAAAGAATTTTCGATTGCCGATCGATTGCTTTTCTATTAAGCTACGTATTCGATTTTCTTAAGGAATCTGTATTGTCATCAGAGAATAACAGAAATTTTTAACGACTTTTCAGACTAGGTGCAGCTATGAACTAAACATTTTTTTAATTAATTTTTTTTCGGGAAAAATATCTTCTCCTTAAATGTTAGGAAAATACTGAAATTTGAACTATTTTTGAAATACACCGACAGCTTGCATCGTATATAAATTGGTCTGGACGACAAATGTTTTCAAAATTTCCAGTGTGGAAAAAATCAGGAAGACATTCTGAAAGAGTTTGCAAACATTTTGAGCAAATAAATTTTGTTTAAAGAATTCAAAACAATTGTAAATAATATAACAAACTAATTCTAAAAACCAACAAGAAGCCAATTCAAAAAACAGAATGGTTCTTTTAGACGACCAAGATCAGAGTTTTAGAGTTTTGACACCACAGGGGAGATTTTATTATCAACATGAAGGCATGGAATTATTGATAATCAAAAACTTGTCTTTCTTTTCGGCTTGAACCCAAAATTGAAAATGATAAAAATTGGCAATGAGGGAACTTGACGTCGGAGGAAAATCCATTCGCCCCTTTGATCCCAGTCTGGCCATGAGAAAATGATATGGCGTTGATTGAGGCTATGTAATGATAATGACGGTGTGGCAGTCAGAAATGAAATCTCACATCTGCGTGTCAGTGCACTTTAACTGCAACTGAAACTGCACTGAGTGCCAGGCAATCGTGGGAATAGAAAGCATCTCTCTATGGATTGGAATCTAAATTTCCACTTGCTTCTATAGTCGTATATATGTATCTAGATATACATATTACTCTGGATATGCAAATTAGACGCAAAATCTTGCGCACCAACTGCATCATCTAAATTTCAAATTGCGTTCATCTTCTGACTTATTCATTTCCTTATTAGTTTGCAATATGGGTCTGTAATTATGATTTCTATTTTTTAGAAATAGCCATTAGTTTCATGAATCGTTATAGATATCATCATTATGCATTCCTCAACATTCATGAAGATTTTTGTACAAGCCTTATCATAGCCTAAAAATTATCCGATTTTCTTCGAAGAGGGATCAAATTGAAGGGTTTGGCAAGTAGATGTGCGAAACAAAATAAAA
>JAWWLR010000148.1:10997201-11011208 GCA_035041075.1 Acraspis erinacei | reverse complement strand
TGTCACTGGCAGTTTCCAGTACCTGAAATTGAGTCCTCATTAGGTACAAAAGACTCCCGCTGACCAGGCTCGCGGCGCGGCAGCAGTTCGGCTCAGTGAGGTAGGCCGTGTAGTGGGGAAACCATACACAGGTAAAAAGTCTAGAATCGACAGAAGCTCTTCAGAATTCGAGATGGAAATAAAAAGAGAAATGTAGATGACTCTATGAGATGAGAGGATCTTAGATAATTATCTCTTGTCAGGTCGTAAACGCACGTCGTAAAAGTCATCATCTATTGCTACCCTTTGCCAAGCTTTTTTGTCCCAGGAATCAGGAACCAAGACCCAAAGAGGCCCAAATTGAAAAATTTTATAGACCACGATGATTGCCTTTTCTTCTCCTCTGCACTTTCATCCTGATAGAAACGAAAGAGACCATAAAATCTGACCCAGAATTGTCTCTTGTCTCCTTTCTTTGGAAAATCTTTCACCTCTCTTTTTATAGCTTCCTCGAATCGTACACCATTTCAGTGTCTCACAACATTTTATGCTTTTTACTTTATTTTCACTTTTCGTATCTTGATTCCGGATATAAGGAATAACTTTTTTTTAATTCGTTTTAACTTGGAGTTTTGAAAGAATTGGGTTTTCACGTGTTTATCATTGAATCCTTGTTTCCTTCAACAAATTTTTCATACAAATTCTTATTTTCAATTCTGACAAAAATTTTTATTTAAAAAGTTCAAAAATTCAATCTTGTCAATTAAGGAATTTCAATAAACTATTGAATTAATAGAACCTGATAGAAAATCCAACTATTTTGGGTTAAAAGTTCACTCTTTTTGGTTGTAAAGTCTACTATTATATTCTTAGCTCGGAATTCATCTCGTTTTCTCCCTTTTCTAGTTTTTTTCCTCAAAATGCAAACTGAATCAATAGAACCTTTTAGAAAATCAAACTATTTGTCGTTGAAAGTTTTTTTTAAAGCTTACTACTATATTTTTAATTCAAAATGCAACTCTTCTGGTAAAGTGTCATTGTTTTTCAAAAAAGAAACTACTTGGTTAAAAGTTGAACTAATTTCTTCAGATTTCATGTTTGATGACAAATTAATTTTTTAAATGAAAATTTAGCTATTCTATCTTAGGTTAAGAATTGACCTATTTTTGATGAAAATTCATCTTCCTGGATGAAAGGCGAACTTTTTGGTTGAATTTTAAACTATTGTGTTAGTTGAAAATTTAACTATTTCACTGAAATTTTTTTTCGGTTGAGAATTAAGTTTTTTAACTGAAAATATAATAATTCTATTTTTGTTGGGCTTTTGAAAGGAAAAATCCACCTTTTTGGTTAAAAATTGAATTTTTTTATTTAATCTTAATCTTTTTTTGTTGATAATTTAAATATTTTGTTGAAAAATCGTTCTTTGTGATTGAATTCAAGAGTTTTTTATTTCAAAATAAATTTTTTGTTGTTCAAAATGTCAACTGTTACAAGTTTCGTTGAAAATTCAACTATTTGATTCTAAGTTCTAAATTGAACTATTTTGTAAAAAATATTATTTTTTTTGTTGAAAAATTTATATTTTCGTTTGAGAACTCAACCGTTTTGGTATAGAAAATTCATGTATTTGTTTAAATAAAACTATTTATTCAAAAATTTAACTATTTGGTAGAAAATAAATTTTTTGTTGAAAAATCATATTTGGCTTCAAAATTCTACAATTTATCGTTTTTGGTATAATATTAATGTTCTTGTTAGAAAACTCATCTTTTTTTAATTCAACTTTTTGTATAAAAATGTATCTGTTTGTTTGAAAATTAATCTGTTTTGGTTGAAAATTTAACTATTTTTTAGAAAATGCGTCTTTATTATTGAATTTAACTATTTTTGGTTTTTAATTAAAAATCTTTTTAGAATGAAATTAATATCCATAATTGCAAGTTACGTTGAGAATTCATATTTTCTAGTTTAAAAGCAGATCATTTAGATCAAGAAAAAAATATTATGTAATGAATTCATTCTTTTATTGAAAATTCATAATTTTAGTTAAAAAGTCAACTATTTGGTTGTACATTAGTTTTTTGTTTCAATGTCAGATTTTCGGATTGAAAATTCAATTGCTTTATAGAAAATTTAACTATTTTTGTATAAAATTAATAATTTTGGTTAAAAATAAAACTATTGATTTGAAAATTTAACTGTTGGTAAAAATTAACTTTTTTTATGAAATAATATTTATGTTTTTTTTTTGCAAAATTCTTCTTTGTGGCAAATTTATCATTTCCTTAAAAACTTAACTATTTGGCTTGGACATCATCTTTTTAGAAAAAAGGTCAACCCATTTGTTTGAATCTTAAACTATTTTGTGAAAGATTAATTTTTTTATGACTATTTACTATTTTTTACTATTTACTATTATAATATTACTATTCACCATTTTGTTTGAAAGCTTTTTTTTGGTGGAGAATTAATTTTTTTAACTGAAAATGCGAAAATTCCATTGTTGATTAAAATTAATATTTTTATTATTCGGTTTAGTTCTTGGTTGAACTAATTTGTTAAAAATTGTTTCTTTTTTATTAATTATAGCAGTGTTCTTCTATTAAAATCTTTATTGTTTGAAATCTCAAGTATTTCAAATTTTGTTGAGAATTCACCTTTTTTTGTTAATAAATAAATTATTTAGTTTAAGAAAGAATTATTGAATAACAAAATCATTTTTTAAATTGAAGATTCATAAATTTAGTTGGAAAGTCAAATATTTTTTTGTGGATTACCTTTTCATCCGAATGTTATATTTTCGGATTGAAAATTTGACTGCTTTATAGATAATTCATCGATTTTTGCTGGAAAATTCAACAATCCTGTAAAAAATTAAAATATTTGGTAGACAGTTAATTATTTTGTTAAAAAATCATTCTTTTGGTTAAAAATTCACCCTTTTTGTATCAAGATGTAACAGTTTGTTTGAAAATTCAACTGTTTTGTTTGAAGATTTAACTATTTTGTATAAAATGCGTATTTTTTAATGAATTCAACATATTTTGATTTTTAAATAAAAATACTTTTAGGATGAAATACCAACTATTACTAGTATTGTTAAAAAATAAATGACTTTTTTTTAATTTTATATTTTCGGATTAAAAACTTAACTTCTTTGTAGAAAATTTACCTACTTTGGTAGAAAATTCATCTTTTTAGTTAAAAACTTAGTATGAAATTCATTTTTTGTTGTTTAAAATTCAACTCAATTGTCAAATTTTGAACTACTTTGTAAATCTATTTGATTGAAGATAAAACTATTTTGTTAAAATTCTTTTTTTTTAAATTTTAAATTGTTAAAAATTCGTCCTTTTCTTATTGAAAGTTAATTTTTAAATGGAAAATATATCGATTCTATTTTTGGTTGAAAAATAATCTTTTTTTTTAGTTGGAAATTTAACTATTTTGTTCAAAATTCATGTTTTTTAAAAATTCGTTTCGTGTTAGAAAATTAATTTTTTTTGGCTGAAGATTAAAATACTTTGTTCATAGAAAGTGCCAGAGATATTTTTTATCTTAAGTTGGATAATAATGTTACAAAAAAATCATAACTAAAATTACCCGACGGCGGATAGTTTTTTTTTCTGGAGACGGATATTTTTTCATTTAGAGACGAATAAAAATTAATCGACATCGGATATAAACTGTAGATGCCAACTGCTTAATAGTATATATTCCTTGCGAACATTGAATTCCACTTGAAGACGTGTGTAACCCTACGAGTGATGTACGATATTTGGTTCCGAAATCAGTATGTTATGCAAACGGTGCGAGAACGTCCTGTGAAGTGATATTTTTTGATAATGATGAATTTTAATAATGCATAATTGATATATTAATGAAAACAATAATACTTCTTTTTACTTTTAGTCCGTTTTATTCATAAAGCATATCAGATTCGTTCTTTTTTGTGCGGCAGGAGTCGTATTTTCTTCTTTTTTCGTGTTAAAAGTAACATAACGGATCGTCTAGAGACTAGAACTGAGAGCGGGGCGAGATCAGGGAGATAATTGTTAAATTATTATTTTTGCGGGGGCACAGGCGGTACCAGGACATAACTAACGGCCTGTCGGAAGAAGGTAAGGTAAGGCGAGGGTGACAACGAAGACCGGTCTCACTCTCTTTTTATTTTTATTTTTCTCTCCCTTTCTCCCTTTCTCCTTCTTTCTTTTTCCAGGGCCAGGCTGGGGCCAACTTGACACGTTTTTTTCACCTACCGACATGATATTCGGTTTGTTCGGTATATCACCAACAAGATCGACACAAGATCGTGAGATCGATTATTCTAAAGTGTTCTTTCTCGAAATGGGAAGATCCAGAGGTTTCTTTCAGGGAGAAAGGTACCTGTAATTCTCTAATATTTATACGCTTGTTGGGATGATTAGACCAGAGCAATAAAAACAGGTACGGAAGTCCCATTCCGGGTGATTTAACTGCATTGTTTCCAGAAAACAGTAGAAAATCTCTTTAACTACCTTTCTTCTGATTTTTGATTATATCTCTATTTGCTGAGAATTCTCTCTTTTATTGCTTATGGTCATTATTTTTTATTACATTCACTTTATAACTTATTCTTATACTGAACAAGATAATTGGACGATTCCAAATCAGCAGTTTTTTCATTTTTAAACTCAGGTTCTTTCGACAAATTTTCATTAGGCCGATAAAGATGCATTTTCAATTAAATGGTTGAATTTTCTATTAGAAAACATCATTTTACAATTTAAAAAATTGTTTTCCATAAAAAATGGAATAGTTACTTTCTTAGTTAAAAAATTAGTTTTAAAACAAAAAGAAAACAATAACAAAAAATAAACAGTTGATTGTTCAGCAAAACAATTCAACTTTCAACAAATAGTTGAATTTGTCAAGTACAAATAAAATTATTTTACGAAAAAACGAATTTTAAATCAAATAATTTATTTTCATCTGAAAAAATAATTTTTCAAACACATATGAAATAGACGTATTTTTAAGCAAAAAATGTATTTAAAAAACCAAAATTTCAACCAGTCGAATTCAACGAAAAAAGGCGAATTTTTGGTAACGTATCTGAATCCTCAATAGAATAGAACATTTTGATTATAGAAGATTAATTTTCTATCTAATGAAACGAATTGAATTTTTAACCCAAAAGTTGAATTGTTAACTAAAAAAGATTTTTTTAAACGGAATAAAAATGTTCAGTTAAAAATTATTTTAAAAAAACGAATTTTCAACAAAATACATTAATTTTGTACAAAATAGTACAATTTTCAACTCGTAGACGATCATTTTTCAACCAAAAGTGAAGTAGTTAAATTTTTAGATAAAAAGTTAATTGTTAACAACAAACAGATTCAACAAAATGCATGAATTTTTAGCCCGAAAATTTCTTTTGGCCACATAGTTTAATATTCTATCGAATTGTTAAATTTGTATTAAAAAAATAACTTAAAACCAGGAAAATTAATTTTCTACCAAAAAATATGAACTTTCAACAAAAAGTTGAATTTTATGTTTATTAGAAAAGATCATTTTACAATTTAAAAAATTATTTTCCTTAAGAATGGAATAGTTACTTTCTCAGTTAAAAAATTAAGTTTCAAAAAAAAAGAAAACAATTCATTTTTAACAAAATCTTTGAATTTTAAATCAGAAAATATGACATTAAGAAAACAATCAAATGTAAAACAAAACAATTAAACATTCAATAAATTAGTTGAATTTTTAACTTGCAAAGAAAAATTTTCTACCCGAAGACGAATTTTCAACAAAATACTTGAATTTTCAACCAAATTTTTCAGATAAAAAAATTTAATTAAAAAAAATTCAATCATTCGAATTCAACAAAAAAATATGAGCTTCTAACAAAGTTGAATCCTCAGAAGCAGAAAATTAAAAAAAAATATTTCTTTTCTACTCAAAGTGAAGAATTTTCAACAAAAGAGTTTTCAAGCTAATAATTCCAAGTTTTCAGAAAATATTTGACTTTTAAATCCGAAGTAATCAACCAAAAGAAGGTCAGTTTTTAACTAAAAATCGAATCTTTAAATTTTTAGTTTGAGAAATCCATTATTCATATAAAAAAATAACTTTTAAGAAGTTGAATTCAACCAAAAACGATGAATTTTCGAAAAAATACATTAATTTTTTTACAATACGGTTTAATTTTCAACTTATAAGCAAAATATTTGCAATAAAACATAGAATAGTTAAATGTTTGGATGACAAATTAATTTAAAAAACTAAATTAACAAAATACATGAATTTCCTTACCAATTTTGTTACAAAAAAGTTTAATTTTGTTACAAAAAAGTTTAATTTTCACTTCGAATAATAAAAATTGAAAAAAAGAATATCAAAATTCAATCAAATGGGTGCATTATAAAGAAAAAATTTGATTTAAGCGGTAAAAGTCGAAAATATTGAAAATAGAGGGGAAAAGAAAAATTCTTCATAAAAAGGGGAAAAAGAATTCTTTTAGAAAAGGGTAAAGATGGAAATTTTTAACTAAAAACTTTAAAAGTTAAATGATTATTTCTTTCTAACTGAGCTCAGGTATATTTTTAAATGATTCAAATTCTTTAAAATTTTTAAAATATCTTACAAAATTAAAAAAATGAGTCGTGTTCTTGAAAATTAATTTTCTAGAATGAGAATTTCAATATTTTATTTTTGAATAATTCGATGTTCATTTTTTTCGTCTACACGATCTACAATCAATATTTTATTTTATTTCTGGTTGAAAATGGATATTTGAGTTGAAAATGCGTCGTGTTCGGTAGAAAGTTGTTGTGTTGAATATTTATATTTTCGGTTGAAAATTCAACTATTATGGAAGAAATTAAAATTTTTTGTTGAAAATTTAACTAAATTGTTGAAAAAATTTTTTTCTTCGAAAATTATTTTTTTTTTTTAAATGAAAATTGCACTATTCCATTTTAGTTGAAAATTAGTCTTTTTAATTTTAAATGTTCATGTATTTTAAAATTTAAGAAATTTAACGTAAAATAATCAAATTGATGCAAACTCCTGTAAAAGACAAGAATTCAACGACCAAATTTGGGCCATAACGAGAATAAAAAAATGCTCCAATTGTAATCTGAAATTTTTTTGTCAAAAACCAAAACTTTGAGAGAAAAATAAAAAGAGGAAAGAAAAATGAGAAGGCAACCAACAAATTTTTTTTCAGTTTACAATTGGAGCATTTTTTGTTTGTTCGTTGTGGCCTAAATTTGGTCGTTGGATTCTTGCTTTTTACAGGAGTTTGCATCAATTTCATGTTTTTTGTTGCAATTTCGTCTTTTTTTTGCACAAAATTATGTTTCTTGCTTAAAAAGTAATCGTTTGGTTAAAAATTAAACTATTGTGTTGAAAATTATTATTTTTTGTTTGTTTTCGAGTGTAAATTTATCTTTTACTGTTAAAAATTTAACTGATTGATTGAAAAATCATCTTTTTTTTTGGTAGAAAATTCATGTTTTTGGTCGAAAATTTAATTTATTGGTAACAAATTAATCTTATTTGTAGAAAATTCAACAATTTTGTCAAAAAGTAATTTTTTTCTTGAATATTCAACTTTTTTGTTGAAAATTCATCTCTTGGGATTAAAAATTCAACTACTTGTGTGAAAATTTAACTATTTAGTTGAAATTTGAACCATTTTTTTTTAAACTCCTTACTTTATTGGTTGGAAATCAATCTGCCTAGTTGATAATTCCTGGGAGAAGAATTCATATATTTGTTTAAAAATCGAAGAATTTGATTAAAAGTGAATCCTTTTTGTTAACAATTTGCGTTAGTTTAGAGTTTAGACACTTTTTTAAAAATGAAAAAAGATTTTTGACACTTTCGCGAAAAGCGCGGTTCTATTTAAAATTAAAAAGTATAAACTTGTAACATCACATTAATAATAAATTTTGTTAAGAAATTCGCTATTTCTTAGATTCAATTTAATTAATTTTTTAAAAGTGAAAATTTGTTTTAAATATTTATATTTATTATTATTGATAGTATTTATTGATTTCAAATCATCCCGCTCTTTTCGGCACATGCGCAGTTGTCAGAGTTGTTGAAAGCGCCCTAATCAACACAAGGCATCTGCCAATGAACGTCACTTGACAAAAGTAACCTGAATGTCGCGTTACGGGTGGGGGCCCGTCCAGTCTTCAAATTATCGAACGCGTACGTTTCAAGGTCGTTCAAATAGACGAAAGTTCACTGAATTAGGCATTATATTGGCGGAGAATGTACTTTTTTTGAAGGACTGCAAAAAATGTTCTTGAGAATGTATCAAGAAGATGGGAATTGTGAGTTGTAAGTTGTAAGTACGTGCAGGTAGCAAAAATCGTAATTGTAATATATAGGGGAGCCAACTTCGCGAGATACAGAAGCAATGCGGTTTGTGGCTGGACGCTCCAATGGGCGACATAACGAGGAGCACAGCAATTTTCTACCACATACCGAAGTGTATAATGTATATTTTATACGCACCTCTTAGCCACTGAATCTTAAATCATACAAATCTACAGGGTGTCTTTCAAAATTATATGCAAATTTGTCTACTTTCTAATTCTAAAACGGCAGGTACAATTTCATCACTTTTATAGTGAATTTATCAAATTTGTATTGACGTTCAGAAGGGTTCATATCATGTCACATGCGGCAAGTCTCTTTCACATCTGCGGCATGTCTCATCTGAGGCATGTCACATCTGCTTCATGTCACATCTGCGGCATGTCACAACTGCGGCATCTCTACCTAGCGGATTCTCTCATCAGTGGAAAGGGATTCGACCAATATTATTTCTGTAGCCAGACATAGGGATGCCTTCCAGCCCCCCACGGGACGTTCGAAAAGGGGTAGGGGAGTAACCTTACATTATTCCTGTGACCAGGATTCCTGTGACCGAGCGGGAGAGAAACCGCTAGGTAGAGATGCCTCAGTTGTGACATGCCGCAGATGTGACATGCCGTAGGTGTGACATGCCTAAGAAGTAACATGCTTCAGGTGTGACATGCTGCGGATGTGGCATGCCTCAGGTGTGACTTGCCGCAGAGAGACTTGCCACATGTGGCATGACATGTCCCCGCGATGGTCATGGACAGCAATGCACTGCAAAAAAATTTTTTTATAATTAAAATAATTAATTATCAGTCAAAAGTGACTTTTAACATCAGTCAACTTAATTTACTGATGATATCAGTCATATTAAAGATCCAACCTGTTGAATTTGCAATTAAAAAGATAAATTTTTAACAAGAAATGGAGTAGCTAAATTTTTAGTTAACACAATTAAAGTTCAACTAAAGAGAGAGACTTTGAAAGAAAATATTTAAATAGTTAAAGAGTTAACTTCTCAAAAAAATATATATGAACTCTCAATTAAAATGGTGAATCTTCACAAACAAATTTATATTTTCACAAAATAGATCAAGTTTCAACGAAATACTTGAATTTTCAACAAAAAAAGAGGAATTTTCAACAGAATATCAGAATTTTAAACAAAAAATAGACTTCTTGACTAAAAAAAATTAATTTTTAACCAAAATTTAAAGAGAATTTTCTACAAAATATTTTAATTTCGAAACAATCATTTAAATTTTCAACTAAAATAATAAGGCATTAACCAAAAACATATTTTTTTAACAAAGCAGTTGCACTTTCAACCGAGAAACACCAATTTTCAAAGAAACTCAATAACTTTCAACAAGAAATTGAATTTGCAATTAATGTGGTGAAATTTAAAAAAAAATTATACAAAGTAGTTCTACTTCAAACCAAGTATTTAAGTATTCAACCATAAAAACCCTTTTTTAACAATATACAAGCATTTTAAACAAAAAAATTGAATTGTTATCTAAAAATAAAAATTTGTACAAGTAACGAATTTCTAACAAACTAGTTAAATTTTTAACAAAATAAAATGAATTTTCAATTAAAATGATGAATCCTTCACAATAAATACAATTATTTCGAAGAAAAAATTTGAATTGGAAACTAAATAAAAATTAATTTTCAACACAAAAAAACGAATTTTTAACAAAATACATGCATTTTTAAACAAAAAGTTGAATTTTCAGACAAAGAAAAATGAATTTTCAATCAAACAGTTGGATTTTTAACTGAAAAAGATTAATTGTCAATAAAATAGTTAATTTTTCAAATAAATAAGTGAATTTTTCAATGCAATGGCCACAGAATAATTATTAACAAAAACTAGAATTTTAAAACAAGGCAGTTCAAGTTTCAACCAATTACAACATTTTAAGATAAAAAAATTATTTTTTAACAAAAAAAAGTTTCAACAAAATAATTCATTTTTCTACTAAAGAGATTTATTTTTAACTAAAATGATAAATTCTCAACTAAAGAAAAGTAATTTTTAACAAAAAAGTTTAAAACCATTAAAACCATAACCATCACCATTAACCATTTAAAACCATTTGGTTGAGAATTTAATTACAGTTGGAAATTTATCGTTTCAAATGGGTAAATTCCTATTTTTCGTTGAAAATTGGTTTTTTTAGGTATAAAATTGATCTTTCTTGTTGAAAATTGATCTTTTTTGTGGAAGAGTCCTCATTTTTGTTGAAAATTCTTTTCTTTGGGAGAAGTTTGGACTATTTTGTAAAAAATTAGTTTTTTTCTTAAAATGAAAATTAATTTTTTTAACTGGATAACTGGATTCATTTTAGCTTGGAAATTTATCTGTTTTAGTTGAACATTCATTTATTGTGTAAATTTCGTCTTTTTGAGTTGAAAGTTGATATTTTTATGATAAAAATTCAACTTTTGCGTAAAAAAATCGTTTTTTTCTATTTAAAATTCAACAATTTTGTTAAATGTTCCTGTATTTGGTTTAAAAATTAATCTGTTTTAGTAGAATATTCAACAAATTTGTTGAAAATTCGTATTTCTTGGTTCAATTAAACTGTTTTGATTGAAAATTAAAATATTATTTGGTGTAAATATCAACTATTATACTTTTTGTACAGAATATATTTTTTGATGTTCAATATTCATCTCTTTGAATAAAATATTAACTATTTGGTTAAAAAATGCATTTTTTTGTTTAAAATTAATTTGTTTAACTGAAAATTTAATTATTTTACTCTTTGTTCAAAATTGATATTTTTGAGTCGAATACCAACGTAGTCTATTAAAAATTCATGTATTTTTTTTGGGTAGTAAGAATTTTTCATAAATGATGGTACATTAATAGAAGTGCATAAAAGGGATACAAAATGTAGGAAAGACTTTTGGCCACGGGCAAAGGAAACTGCAGAAAACCGTCTCCCGAGTTCAGCAAATTTTTTCGACAATCAAAACGCAAAATAAAGTATTAAAGACGGAGAGTAATTTTACGATGGAATAAGTTGGGGAATAAAAATTAATTATTCGAGATGAAACTGCTCTTGGGTGGGAGGAAAAAGACTCTTGAGCGAGTGCCCCTGGCGGGCATGCAGATAAAATAAAAGAGGTGGGTATACCTAGCGGAGTACCAAAGTAACGGCCTGTTAAAGATAAGGAAATGAGGTGTCGCAGGGTGCGATCTCGCCAAGACCGGAAGGGAAGGGAAGGGAAGAGACCTTTTCTTTGCAAAAGGAGAGAAGAGAGTCGAGCACCCCTTGGGGATTTTATTTCCCCTAGGCTGCGCTTCCAGCCGAGCGTATAGCCGAGGCTTTTCGAATACCTTTACACTCGGACGCCCGACTGACCCCTCGTCTTTTATTTTGCTATTTTGCTTCTTTCTCACATCTCACCAATACCATGCGATAGATTCGATCCCTCGTTTTCTTCTTTCCCATTTTCCCCTTTTTCGACTAAATAACCTGGATACCACGTCCAAACGCTAGTCAACTGTGTTAGGGGTGACCGGGGCAAGACGGGACGCCTGATTTTCTCGTAATTTATACAGTCTTCAGAACTGTTCTTTTTAGGAGTACGTGGAAAAAGTGATACTTCAGTTCGAAATTTTTTTATTTTAATATTACATTGGGACACTGCTGATGAGTTAACACTATTTGAGACTATAGTATAAGAATACTTTAAATTCAAGTCTTTAGAATTTTGTATTTGAAAACATTGATATCATTAAAAAATTAACTTGGACGGAGGATTAACTTAACAGATTAGGGGCCGTCTTATTTTTTCCTATTTTTAAGCAACTTCCCCTTTCTTCTGTTTTCCCCTCTTATATTTGAACTTAAGTACTATTTGTTTTAGAATTTAATTATTTTGTTGAAAATTAAAGTATTTTTTAAAAAGTCATCTTTTTTAGTCGAAAATTCAATAACTTAATTGAAAGTTGAACTACTTTGTTGAAACAAGTGAAAATTGCATTTTTGTTAATTTTCTGAACATCGATCGTGATCAGACTTTGTATTTGTATTGATTGTGAAAGCAGAAATAGAATTTAAATGAGATCACCAGTACAGGTCTGGCTTGTTAAAATTCGAGTCGTGAATTAATTTACAGAGAAGTCAAATTGCAATTACCGTTAAACGTCACAGTAAATGTCAGTTGATCAACTTGATCCCGAAACTGTATCCAAATCACATGCAAAGGTTGTTCACAGATTTTTTATATTTTTATTTGATAAGCAAATTGCACATCAGAACGATCGATTGTCAATTTTTATATGCCACGCCTAAGTCAAGACATGCAGATTAAAAATTGAAAACTGTGGTTTCGAATAAATTTCCTACAATTTTTAGGATTTTATTGGCGAGAGGTAGTAGAGATTTCTATCTTGAATATATTTTTTTATTATTATTTTACTAAATACTAAGGTATGCATTTATTTTATGTTTCAGGTACGTATCACGCAAGAATGGATTATTTTCTATTTCAAAATAGAATTTGATGATCGTATTGGTATGTAAAAATGGTTTTATATTTATTGTTGATATGCGTATAAATAAAATTATAAATTAATGTTAAAGACATAAGTAAATATGGTTGAAAAGGGTATTTTCGATTGTAAAGGGAAACTCAGTGGATGGAAAAGGGGATTTTAGATTGTAACATGATTTTGCGCTTTTTTATTATTTATTATTTATTATTGCTTATTATTTATTTTTTATTCTTGAAATATCATGGAATCAAGGGCCTAAGGGTTAAGTATATCAAAATTGTCCCCACACGTATGAAGTCTCTGCTGGTACCATCTATTGATCTCTATGTGAACAAAAACCAGTGCAAAAGTGAAACTCAAAATTTAATTTTTTGTAAGTAATTCAAAAATTGTTATCGCTACAAAGCGAGCATGGAAAAAATAAATGAGGATGAGAAAAATGAATGAAATGGAAAAGGAGAGTCTGGAACTTAGGGGCACTAGAAAGCTATGGGATCACTAGTCAGCTACGGGCTAGGCTTGGGAGCACAAGTAATTTATATAATCGAGCTGGAAAAGGTCAATCTGCGACTTAGGGGCACTGATAAGCTACGGGATCGAGCTGGAAAAGGCAATTCTCAAACTTGGGGACACTAGTAAGCCACGAGATTTAGCTGGAGAAGGCGAATCTGAGACTTGGGGGCACTAGTTAACTACGTAATAGAGCTGGAAAAGACGAATCTAGGACTTACAGGCACTAGTGACCTATGAAGGAGAGCTGTAAAAGGCGAATGTGAGACTTAGAGGCACTAGAAAACTAAGTGAAGCTGCTGTAAAAGGCGAATCTGAGACTATGAGGCACTAGTAAGCTACGAGATCCGGCTGGAAAAGGCGAATATGAGTCTTGGGGGCACTAGTAAACTACGTGATAGAGCTGGAAAAGGCTAATCTAGGACTTACAGGCACTGATGAGCTACGAAGGAGAGCTGGAAAAGGCAAATATCAGACTTAGATTCACTAGTAACTAGTGATTTGAGGGCACTAGTAAGCTCAGAGATCGAGCTATAAAAGGCAAATCTGAGATTTTGGGGCACTAAAAAAGTACGTAATTGAGCTGGAAAAGGCAAATCTGAGACTTGGAGGCACTAATAAGCTACTGAATC
>JAWWLR010000148.1:10967691-10978322 GCA_035041075.1 Acraspis erinacei | reverse complement strand
AGTCGTTCTAACCTCCCCCTCTCATACTTTCCCCCCCCCTACTTATTATTACTTTCCCCTACTCATTACTGCCTTCTCCTACTCATTGCTATCTACCACTACACATTCCTACCTTCTCCGACACCTCCTTTTCTTACTTCACCCTTCATCCTCCTTTCGATAACATTTTCCTCCATTACTTCCTCCACTCCTCCCCTCTCCAGCTAACACCCTCTTCTCCTACTTCCTTTTTCCAGCCCTCACTTCCCCTCCAGTACTCATTCTCATTTCTTATTATTTCCTCTCCTTCGAGAGATCCTATCCTATTCGAAGATATCTTGCCATCCCTTAACTTCCGTTCCCTCTTTTCCACGGCCATCCCTATCACTTCCCTACTTTCCTCCACTTTTATCCTCTACTCATCTTCCCCTACTTCCTATCCCATACTAGCCTTCATAAGCTCTCCTTTACCCCTTCCTTACTTCTCTTCATCCCTTCATCTCTCCTAATCACACCCCCACCACTTATACCTTCCTACTTCCCCTCCTTCTCATCTCCCACACTTCCCTTCTCCGTCTCTCCTATATAATTAGCTTAAAAAATGTAATAGAAAGATGTTTCTGGAATCTTTATTCAGAATCGTCCATATTAGCTGTATCGGTTTCGCGTTTTTTAGTCTCTTTTTAACTTGCCTTTAACTTTTCATTTCAATGTTTCTGTAGAATAATGCTATACAGTTGCGTTTTTTCCTAACAAATTTAACTTTCTGCCCACTTTTTACTCAATGAAGTAATAATTAATGCAAGTTAATAAACACAATTTCTTATTATTTTTATTAATATACTCTCTGAATAATGCTAGAATGTTGCAGTTTAAAAAATTTTAATTCAGAACCTCTCAAATTGAAGAAGGTTAGTTCTAAATTTGGTGGCAAGAAGTTCAAATTTTTTGTAGAAAGTTAAATTATTTCGTTGAAATTTCATCTTTTTGGTAGAGGAAACATCTCTTTGGTTAAAAATTTAACTCTTTTTTTTTTAAATTCATTTTTGTTGCTGGAAGATTAATCTTTTTGGTTAAAAATGAAACTACTTTGTTGAAAGTTGAACTCTTTTGCTGAAAATATATTTTTTTGTTTAAGAGTGATTATTTTAGTTAAAAATTCATCTCTTTTGTTGAGTATTGAACTATTATGTTAAAAATAAATTTTTTTAGAATTAATTTTCTGGACTGAAAATTTAACTATTTTGTTTTTGATGCAGATTTTTTATTCTCAATGGAAAATTGATCTTTTTTAGTTAAAAATTCAGCTATTTTGTAGAAATTTCGTATTTTTGGCTTGAACAATCGAATTTTTTCTTGAAAATTCTTATTTTTGGTTGAAAATTCAACCATTTTGTTATGAATACAACTATTAATTTAAAAATTTAACTATTTACTGGAAGTTACCTTTTTTCTTAAGAAGTCACATAGTGGGTTTGAAAATGTAATTATTTTTTAAATAATTCATCTCTTTGGCTTCGAAGTTCCACGTTTTCGTTAAAAATTGAGTTCTTCAAAGAATTACCGCTTTAGTTAAAAATTTAACTACTTTGTTAAATATTATTTTTTTTTAAATTGGTTTGAAATTACTTCTTTTATCTGAAATTTAACTATTCTATTTTATGTTAAAAATGGTTTTTTTTTCAAAAATTCATGTATTTTGTTCAAAATTGGTCTTTTTGTGTAAAAAGTTGAATATTGTTTATTGAAAATTTATGTTTTTGGTTAACGATTTAACTATTCGGTTCAAACAATTTTTTGTTTCATTCAACTGGCTGAGAATTTATTTATTTTTTCTTAAAAGTTTACTTTCTTTAACTTAAAATTGATAGATTCCATATTTGGTTGAAAAATTATCTTCCTTAGGTCAAAATTGAACTATTTTTTGAAAATTCATCTTTCTTGATTGAAAAACAACTTAGTAAGTCGAAAATGTGCCAAAGATCATCATCACTTAACAGGTGATAATTGTCGCCCTGCGCATTACAATTGTAACCTTAATTGTAAAGATGTGAGTTATGAGTAAATTACTGCAACATTTGTCATTTGAGATCTAATTCTGGAGAAAGAAGTACCCAAATTTCGAGAGGTCAAAAATAGCCCAAAATTTAGGGTGGACGTAAAACAATGGATTTCATTCCTCAACAGATTTTTTTAATCCAGTCTGTAGATTGACAAGTCGCATATTTTTCAAACTATTAAATAAATCAAATAAAAGTTCCTAAATAAATAAATTTCTTATTATTTCTGCGTCTGATCCTACCTTTAAGCCTCGTCTTAAAAAATGTCATACGCGTATCGATCCGAGGTCTGAAATTGGAATAGCCAGTTGCAAGGAGAACATCTAAAACACTTGTTTCTAAAGTTCGATCGCAATCAGAACGCTTAGACCCCCTTTCGGTATAACCAGTAGGTTTATACGTGCTCCGTGGAAACTCGGGATTACGCGAAGTAGGGCCAGTTTATTACTCGCACGTGGGGTTGCTGTGTCAGGTACGCCATATAATACGGTGTAGGTAAAAGGTATAGCTCGTGGTGGTTGCCGGTACTCTGTAAAGATAGGGTCTCATTATTGTAGATGTAGGTACTACAGAGCACCTAAATTGCCGCCCTAGGCTGCTGGAGCGATCTTGCTCGGTGTCGCGACTAACTGCTGGACCAATTAACTTTCAATTAGACAAAGGAGATAACTCTTATCGCGTCCGCGAGGGCGGATTTTATGGGCCCTTCTTTACCCACCCTTGCGACGTTTATGCCCTCACTGATACATGACCGCCGAAAAGGGTTAGATACTGATCTATCCCCCCGGATTCAAGTAGACCAACAATCCGGATGGCAAAGCCATCTTTATCTATTTCCTGAATCCACTAAAGTGACTCTTTGAGTTCAGTGAGGCTTTCGATATGGTAGATCATGGCATTCTCCTTAGGGGCTGTCCATAAACTACGTTACCAATTTAGGACTCTTTAAACTCGTCTAATTTAATCTAAAGTGCCAAGAAGATCAAGACTTGGATGTTATACATATTAATGTAGGAGCAACAAATGTCAGTCACTGATCAGATGTTTGTTATCATCCAATCCACTGACTGCCTCCTCTCGAAACAGAAATAGAAACCACGTATAGACAATTCAGAAACAATCCTAAGAACCTTAGCGGAATTATGATCCACTGGGATGATCAGTCCCCATTGATGACGTGACATCCTACGTGTAGCGCTACCGGTTTTCAGCGTGCTTAGGAATTGCTGAATTGAGTCGTTTTATTGAGTGGCCTGAGACAATGGTGGGTGGACATGATTCGAACGAGTAAATACGCCGAAATGACAAGGAGGCGAGGCTTATAGTTACAGTAGGGAATGAACGAGGCAACGGACACGGGACATCCATATGTATGATTATGAAGACAGAGTTATCACCAAGAGCCGGAGAGGGACAGGGCCCGCAGGCAAGTTCATATTTGTGCATTACGATCACGTGCAACGATACAATAAGGATTCCTTCGTATCGGGGATGCATGTTAAGTACTTCTGTTCCTCCAGCCCGCTCGGTACTGCATCGTCCGAGGAACCTTAACGCGCCTTCAACATTATAGGGATGCACTGACCTCTCTGAACCCAAAAGAAACATATAGAATAAAACTTTAATCTGTTGGTTTTAGCGGCAGTTGAGAGATGTCAACCTTACAGAAATATCCTTTGATTCGATGATTTCATTGCAAATTTTTATCCAAATTTTATCCAACAAAAACCAAGCAACCTACTTTGGATTATACAGATGGTCAATCACAGTAGGTTCCACAATGATGCTATTACGAATTGGTATTACGATAACTTTTTACGTATTCCAGGCACAACGAGGCCCTGGAAGAAAGATATATGCGAAAAAAAGGTGCGTCGCCGTTGTAGTGACCGTAGATTTACCTACCGTGGAAAGGATAGAGCGTCATTAAAGACATCAATGGCTGCAATTCGCATTGCGCACACGTCAGATTTGAATTTCGAATTCCTGCGATATAATGTTCTCGATGGCGCCGAAAGCGACGATATTTTCGCAAATGGATGATAGGTTTGATATTTTATTATCCGTCTGGACATTTGCGTCAACTGTCAAGGTGGAACCCTAAGGCCACAGGAAGTTGAAACAAATCTTGGATCGATATTTCAGCAATTTCCGCTTAATTTCCAAATTGAGAAAGTTGATTCACGCCAATTCGGATCGATTGATCATCCGGTTGGTCAAGGTGGATTTGATCTCCTTGTTCTTCAAGCGCTTCTGCCTTGCGTGGCAAAGCGGCAGCAACTCATTCGACAAAAAACTTGTCTGCTCATTTCGGACTCCCTCTTCTTCTCCCGTGATAATCTCGTCCATCACCGAGCCTTGCGAAAACGCAGCGAAACTAAAGTTCTTTCTTAGAATATTTGAAAAATAAATTCAAATTCTTCCATGAGAAATGAAAATTATTTTTTAGGACACTGACAATTGGTCAAATACTGCCTTGCAAAAGAAGAAAGCTGTAACCAAATTTCGGATTTGGCCTCCAGATTCACATTTGTTTCCAACATATTTAAATGGAAATAAATTTCAAATCAGGTCACGAATTCCAAATGTAGTAACCGCTTTCTTATTTTGCAGGGCGAAATAATTCCAAAAACGTCTAGAAGATAATTTAAAAATTAGTCAAAGCAGGCACCCATGCGTCTACAAAAAAATTCGTAGCCTATTAATACGAAAATTAAGGACTACAAATTTCCACATTCCCCTATCAGTCACCCCTCTCTCATTTTTAATTTTAACCTGACGGATGCGAAATGAATCTTCAACTGGAATAGTTAAATTTTCAGTTAAAAAATAAATTTTCAACGAAATAAGAAGGATTTGTCAACAAAACAGTTAAATCTTCAACCAAAGAGATGCATTTGCATGTAAAACGATGAATCTTAATAGAAAATCTTACTTTTTAACAAAATTGTTCTATTTCCAAAATAAGTAAAAAATAGTTCCAAAAAGATATTTTTAAACAAAATTGTTTAATTTACAACAAAGCAGATTAGTTTTCAACGAAATAGTTAAATTTTTAGGAGAAAAAATGAATTTTTAATCAAGAAGAATTATTTTCTAGCGAAAAATACTAATTTTCAACGAAATAGCTGAATTTTCAACTGAAGAAAATAAGTTTTTAACAAAATATAAAAAAGTTACATTTTAAATTAAAAATATTAATTTTTGAACAAAGAAGGAATTTTTAAACAAGATTAATTTTGAAGCCAAGACATTTACTTATATGTTGATTTAAAAAATTAAGTCTTTACCAAAAATAGAAAAACAATTTTCAACAAAATAGTTACATTTTTAACTAAAATTATACATATCATCAACCAAAAAATGAATTTTTAATCAATTTGTTTGACTTTCAACCAAGAAATTAAAGTTTTTACAACAAAGATAATGAACTTTCATAAAAAAAAAATTAATTTTCTACCAAAAAAGTACAATTATTAACAAACTAATTAAGATTCAACAAAATAATTCAATCAACTGAAAAAGGTAATTTTGCAATCAAAAATGATATAGTTAAATTATCAATTAAATAAATGAATTTTCAATTAAAAAAATAATTAATTTTCACCAAAATAGTTCAATAGTTCCACAAAATAGTTAAATTTTCAACCAAAGATATCATTTCTAAAAAGGACGAATAATTTTCTACAAAAAAAAAACAACAAATTTTGAACAAAATACATGAATTTTTAACAAAAATATTTTATTTTCAAATAAAATATGTAAAAAATTATTTGAAAAGTTAAATATTCAGTTAAAAAAATTAATTCTAAAAGAAAATTTCATTAATATCGTTAAATTTTCTACAAAGTTATATTAATGTTTCACCAAATAGTAGACTTTTTAAAATAAAATGTTGAATTTCCAATAAAAAACAATTTTTTACAAATTAGTTACACTTTCAACCAATTATTTGAATTTTCTACCAATATAGATAAAATTTCAATCAAAAACTGGAATTTTTCACTCAGAAAAATAATTTTTTACTGAAAAAGCAAAGTTTAGCAAGCTACATTAATTATCAAATAAGTAAATATTTTTTATTAAAATATGCAACTTCAACCAAAAAGTGAATATTTCAAAAAGTAGTTCCATTCTGAATCAACTACTTGAATCTTGGACAACAAAAATAATTAAACTTCCACAAAGAAGACCAATTTTTAACCAAATATATTAATTTTTAAACAAATTATTAAATTTTCAACTAAAAAAGATAAATTTAAAATTAAAAATGGAATAGTTAAATTTTCAGTTAAAAAATGAACGTTCAAAAACAACAAAAAAACGAATCTTCAAAAATATAATTAAATTTTCTACAAAGATAAATTAATGTTCCATCAATTAATCTAATTTTTAATAAAAAACATGAATTTTAAACTAAGAAATATTAATTTTTAACAAAAACTAGAATGGTTAAATTTCCAATTTAAAAAATTAATTGTCAAAAAAACTTGGATTCTATGAATAACTAAATTACTCTGAATTAAAAGTGGATTACAATGGATTAGAACTAGTTTACTGCAGAGTCTAAGTAGATTACTTGGACTACAATTTACAATTAGATTACTTTAAATGCTAGGAATACTCTGAATTCCTTGAATTACCGGAAATCAGGTTAGATTTTTGGTTTTAACTGTACTAAAACATTGATGTAAACATTGATAATTACCCTCACAACGTGCGTAAACACAGAAGAATACCTGAGATGTCAGGGTGAAGATTACCCGTAACCGAAATTATTCCAGGTGAGAAATCTTTACCTTAGCATCTCCTGTAATCTTCTATGTTTACCGATGTAGAGAGGGTAATTATCAATGTTACCTCGAAGGCATGGGTATTTTGAGATCGTCTGCTTGCAACCATGCAACACGTCACATGTTTACATCCAAAGCAGCCTCACTAAAGATAAGACAACCGAGGGATTTATGTTTTGGTTCGATTAAAAACTTGTAATAGTTTACTCTTGCGAAAAGGTAATAGACGCAGTTTACCTCCTACTAAAGGTAATATCTTCAAGGTATACCAGAAGATAAAAATACAAAATTACTTTCAACAAAATTTGCTCCTGGTATTTTCTGCGTATGAAATCCTTCTTTGAAAATTGATTGAAATTATAATCATTTAGTCAACAAGTGTTGCCGAGAAGAGGTCTGGTGATATCGAGTAAACGTAAACAGTGGGTAAATTCGAGCACCCTCAGCTATCGAGAGAAGATAAGGATTAACTAGAAGGATTATTAATGAAAAGCACGAGGGTATGCTAATTGAGCATCTATAGAGTCTGGAGTCTGCATCCCCAGTCTCTCTTTCGAGAGAGCCAGAGAGAGCAAGAGATAGAGAGAGAGTCTATATAACAGCTATCTGCTACAGTCACCGACCTATCTTAATGCGGATCGGCCTCCACCGCAAAAGTTATTCCATGCCTAGAAATTAGCCGGCACGGGCTCGCTAGACGCTTCTAGGTAAACACTTTTAATTTATTGCACTTCTTCTGACCAAACTTGCATCTGCGTAAAAAAAAACACGTCTCGAAAAAAAAGATAAGGTGATTTACCGTTTTACTAATCCGAAGACAAAAGGTCACCTTGTCGGACAATCTTAATTTTAATTTCAGTGTCAAATTGAAATCTACATTAGAGATGACAAGATAGTGCGAAATTTAAATCAATTCTGCCTCTTGTTTATAACTGTTAGGCCAGACCAGCTGCATTTAAAAAGTGCACTTTATTTTGGTAGACTCTCTTTCCGAAACTACGTCGGCTTTCCTCTTTTATATGAAATATGTATGAAATTACCTCAGATAAACATCACGTTAAATATGTGGGTTGGCTCTTTTCTTCGAGACGATGCTATTTATAAACGCGATGACAGGCTCGAGTCCTCGGATAAAAGGTGCTTTTTTATCCTTGCAAAAAAAGTAAACAGTTTTCATGAAATTAAAAACTTCTTTTCGTTCAAAATTTTATATGCCCAAGACTTGCCTACAATGCAAGAGAATTTTTAACTATGTCATGAGATTTTAAAGGTTTTATGGCACTTTTAATGATTTCGAGGAACCTCATAGGATTTCAATGAATTTTTATACAGTTTCAAGAAATTTTAAAAAGATTTCAACAGATATAACAAATTCCGAAACATATCACAATTATTTGTTTAATTTTTAAAAAATCTCACAAGGACTATAAGGTTTCAAAGATTGGCAGAAATTTTCTAATATAGTAATGATTTCATGGTTTAAAAGATTTTACGATATTTTAAAAGATTCCAAGGGATTTCAGAGAATTTTCAATATTTCCCAATATTTCAAAGGGCTTTTAAGGGATTTCAACAGATTTCAAGGTATTTTATTAGATTTCCGAAAAATTCAATAATTTTAAGGGATTTTAAACGCTAACCGCTTTTAAAATCCCTTGAAAAAAGTATATAATTGGACCTCAAGTATTTGTAGAGACTTCCAGGAATATCGTCATATTTCACCTTCACATAAAAATCACCGATTTTTAAGGGCTTTTAAAATATTTTAATGGATTACAAAGAAACGATTTCTAGGTATTAGGGACTTTTAAAGGATTTTAAATATTCAAAGAAATGTCCAAATATTTCCAAACAATTTTAAGGATTTTAAAGATTTTGGGATATTTTTCAAAACATGCATGCCTATAGAGATTTTCAATGGTTTTTAAGGAATTTCAAGGAATATCATTAGATTTAATGTTAAATCACGTGATTTAAAAATATTTGTATTAAAGTCAACGAATTTATTCACAAGAATTTTATTAAATTATAAAAGTTTTCAAAAAATGTTTAAACAATTTCAAAGGATTTCTATCAATTATCAGATTTTACGGGATCTTATAATATTTTAATTGATTTCAAAAAATTTATTCTCAATATTTGATTGATTTCAAAGGCTTTCAAATATTTGAAGAAATTTTCAAATATTTCAAGGTATTTCACACATTTAAAAAAAAATGTTAGGTTATTTGAGAAGGTTGTAAAAAATTTTCAATCGAATTTAAGGGATTACAAGGAATAAACATTGATCTCATATAATTTCTCGGAATTTTATACATTTTTATATGGATTTCGAAGAATTTATTTACTATAATTAGGGGATTCCAAAAGATTTTAACGATTTCAAGAAATTTTTAAATATTTCACTAAGGTATGTTTAAGATTTTAAAGAATTTTAAAGACTTCAATATACTTTAAAAGGTTCCAAAATTTTTAAAATAATTTTCGAGGGATTTCAATTAATATTACAAGATTTCACGGGATTTTATAATATTTTAATGGATTTCAAAGAACTGATTCACAAGAATTAAAGGAATTTCAAAGAATTACAAATATTTTGAGAAATTTTCATTTGTTTTAAGAAATTTTCAATTATTTGAGAGCAAAGATCAGAACGGAACTTTTTTATTACAACTCATTGCGAACATTAAAATTCATAAATTTCCATCAAATTATAATTTAATATCAGATCTTATGTGAAAGATTTGAACGATTTCAAGAAATTTTCAAATATTTCATCAGATATTTCAAAGAATTTATTCACAAGAATTTAAAAAAATTAGGAAGAATTACAAATATTTTGAGAAATTTTCATTTGTTTGAAACAAATTTCAAGCCAAGATTCGATAAAGAAACTTTCATTCCAACTCATTACTAATATTAAAATAATAAACTTCCATCAAATTATAACTTAATTTCAAATATAATCTAAGTTTTAGGGATTTATTCCTATAAAAAAATGTAGAGGAAATTCAGAAAAAGTTCGGGCATTTACTGAAAAGTTAGGGAATTTTTCCTAAAAATTTGTATACACTGAAAAAAATTATTAGTTGAGCCAACTATTTAATTAGTAAGATACGGTACTGCTACTTTATTAGTTGATACTACTATTTTATTAGTAGGTACAACAATTGCATTAGTTGCAGCGACTATTCAGTTAGTAACCGCAACTAATTAAATAGTTGTGCCAACTAACAAAATAGCAGTGCCATATCTTACAAACTAAATAGTTGGCCCAAATAACCATTTTTGTCAGTGTAGGGAAAACTCCGGACATTTTTGGAAAACTGCATAAATGTTAGATAATTTTTTCTAATAAACTGTAGAAAAAAATTCAGAAAAAGTTCAAGAATCTAAATATGAATGCTGGACATTTTTTCCTAAAAACTGTTGAGAAAGTTCCCTAAAATTTCGGGAATTTACCGAATAAAAAATTTCACAAATGTTCAAGAATCAACCGAAAAGCTAGGAAATTATCTAAAAATTAGGGAATCCTGTGTAGTGTGTATTAGCTTCTCTGAAAAATTGTATAGAATTAAAAAACAAACTAATTTTAGTAATTAATTAATTTTTAAAAATTTAAGGAATTTCCTACAATTTTGGATTTTGGAAGGATTCTATGTTATTTATAAGATTTTAAGATATTTTTTAAGATTTCATACGACTCAAGTAAACTGTAGTAGAATTTTTTAGAAATTGTTGATGTAGGTTGTTGGCTTTAGGGTCAGGAGAATTGAAACTAATTAAGTTGTTTCAAACG
>JAWWLR010000148.1:10951954-10967591 GCA_035041075.1 Acraspis erinacei | reverse complement strand
AACGTCGATGTGAACTAAATATTTTAGTGCGTTTAGTTTTTTTTTAATTTTGGGTAGCTGCGCGTCCAGCCCATTGCTTATATTATTTCGATTCAGATCCATGCCAATTCGCTCCTGAGCACTTTAGATTAAATTTATCTAACTGCGAAATAAATTAATTGTGTCCATATTGCATATGTTAATAGTGTTGTATTCTCCTGGATGAGTTTCCAAATGAAAATATGCACGTATGCATAATTGCATTTTATTATTAGTTCGCCAAGAATCATAAATGGAGTTACTGCGGCATAATAATCATCAGTGTTCCAACCATGTAAGAATTATGTAATCGCGCTTGAAGAATGGCATCCTAATCACTTTAGATATATCATGTAGGTCAATCTGTTTAATCTGAATGAATGATCTTCCTTACTATATGTGTCATTCCTTAAAAGGAGGTGTTAAATTATTATTTTAAACATAAAAATGACCCATTTCTAGTCATTTCCTGAACACGAAGATAATAGCAGCAAACAGAACAGCAATAAGATTTCCCTAGCACTTTGTTGACAAAACCAAAATATCTCCTAAACTTCGATCGAAAAATTTGTACCATTTTTTGCGGAATGACATACATAAAGTTCTTAAATTTCATCCCCTTAATCAACAATTGTTAAATAAAAAATACTCTCCCGGTATCATAAAACCTACCAATCTCGTAAAATCATAAACCAGAAGCAGGGTTGCCCAAACTTCTTAATTAACTCATCGCCCAAACTTAAAGGTTAAGGCTATCATCTCTAACAGTTCCCCTCACCAAAGCCATACACGTGGTTCCCGGAGACTTGGGGTCTACCTCGTGGTAGCGGCGTTGCGTAGGCGTATCGAAAATTGTGTTTACAAGCAGACGAGCGTCTCGTGTCGAATGGGTGGAGCCTTTCTCTTCGGCGGCAAAGTGGTAGCACTGCCAACACCGGAACATACGGACAGGTGCTGTGACGGGAGCTGCTCCCGACGGGGTTGCGTGCACAAGGGGCCGTCACGTGACCGGCCTCGTGAGACGCTGATTGGCTAGCCGCACCCACGGGCGGACCCTATTCAAGGTCACGCCCATTCTTCGGCGCGCGCTCCCGTCTTTCCTCGTTCACGCTCCTCACGCTGATTCTCGAAAGCCCGAAACTCGCGGTACAGTCCCGTCTAGTCTCTCGTGTGTTTCAGGACGATCCGCGAGTTGCGTTCCTTTCAACCTGCGACACGGAAGTGCAGGTCAATCCTGGAAAAGTACTCGTGTCGCGCTTGCGCATTACTTAACGCTCTCGTGCAGTGTTTAACGCGTTTGTGCACTTAAGGCGCCTGCGCATTGTTTTGTTATATTTCGGGTACCTGTGGTAGAATGTTCCGGCAGGATGTTTCGGTACCACGATTTCTGTGTTGTTGAAACACAATGACGTGAAGTGACGATTTGTGTGGACGGTGCGTGAGGACAGCAGGTGTTTTTTAACCTAGGAAGTGGTGATCAGAAAAGGAAGATGTTGCCCTATCAGATGGCCATGGACTACGGGGGTTTCCAGCGACAAAGCCCCGTTGGAGTTGGACCGGTCGGTGGTCCTCATCAAGGGACCGCCGGGGCGCTCAACATCAACCCCGCTTTCACGCACTCCTGGTTCGTACCGGCGGACCTCTGTGTCCCGTACAAACAGAGTCAGGGTCCTCTCCTCGAGCCAGGGCATGTTGTTTCTCTTATACTTATTTCTCTAATTATTTACGCTTATGTCTACTATTGGCTTCATAAACTCTGGAACCTCTGGAAAGTTTTGAAACATTCAATAACAACAGTCGCTCTAAAAAAGGAAAAACATCTTGGCAATCCTCATTTGATTATGCATGAGTACAATATCATCCGAGGCTTCTTTATGCTTTATAGTTTCCTCAACTTTGTTGTGTCGTATTTGTTGAAAAATCCACAAAGCCTTTTGCTCAAATTTCTCGAAAAAAAATTAACAAAATCAATTGTTGGTTTCTAAAAACTGTTAATTTTATAAATAAAATCCTATCGAAAATTAATCTTTCTGCTAACGTTTACCAAATATCTATGATTCTCTGTTTTTTGTACTTTTTTAAAATACATTAGATTGAATGAGGATTAACTATCTGTTTTTTCTTTTTTTATATCAATTTTTGTTATTGAGTTATTTACTATAATTTGTATAGAGGAGCCATGATTTATGAAACCGATAGTAGTACATGCTTCCGCTGACTAGTACTTATTAGTTTTCTAGCTTTGATTTTGGATAGGTGTCTTAGAGCGTTGTGGTTTTCCTTATTCCTGGTTCAAAAGACTTTTTTGGCAATTCTTATAATTGAGGAGTGAGCGAACAAAACATGATAAATTGGTCCGAGATGATTTCTAAATAATTTAACAAATGCTTTTTTTGAAAGATACCAGAGATAGAAGAAAAATTTAAAAAGGATCATGATGAGATCATCCGATTGGTTATCCAATATTATTGAATTATTATTATTATTATTTATTATTAGTTATGACCTTCTTTTTATGCAGTTTTTATTAGTTCGTAAGTCAAGGGTAAACATTCTTGTTTCTCAAAAAAGGGTTTTATGATGTTTTGTTGGCTTGATTCTCAACTATGAGAAAAGTTTTAGACTTGCCTTACGAATAAATGTTTTTCAATATGAGCTCTGGCCATTAATTTCAAGTGGAATATCCCAAATTGTTCATCCATTCAGAACCTAATTATTATTGGTTTTACTGATAAAATTCAGGAATAAATGTAAAGCTGGATGAAGAGTGAATAATACCAGTCATTTCTAACCAAACGCCCGAAATCTTTGGTCTATAGTTTAGATGGTAAACATTTTACATTTCTAATTCCAAAAACGGTGTGGGAGATTCTAGCTGTCTCTGAATATAGAATAGAAAAAACTATTTACTCAACTGAATTAATTCTAATGAAAAGGTTCATAAAGTCTTCAAATCTTGAACCTTTAGAATCAGCAACTATTGCAGTATTATACTTTTTTTAAACTATTTAAGAAGAAACAAATCGGTGTTTATAATTATTTAAAAATATTGCGACATCTTTCAAAAGCATTAATTATATCCCTATTCTTTAAGACTTTTTAAATTGCACTATCTCTAATACATTAATCAGGTGAATTAAAATAGTTTTGTAATAGTGGATAAAGCCCTGATAATAACAAACCGTGTGACCATATTCATGATAAATCACTCTTAATCACAGTGATCGGTATCTGGAGACAGAGTGTGAAATCCCCATAATTTTCTACTTACAAGATACAAGGAGATTAACTTTTTTATCGCCGATGGCATATTGAAGTACAGAGAGTCACGCAAAGGAAAAGTGCTTTTAAAGAAGGGGTTTGGATATTAATTCCCCCATGCATTAAAAGCGTGTAAACTTTCAATTTGAAGATATAATTTTTTTTTGCGAATTCCTTATCATCTGATCTTGAATTCACTTTTTTTTGTTTTGACTTTCTCATTCAAAGAAAGTAAATTTCTTTCGCACGGGAATCCTCTGTAGTAAGCGACAAAGAACCTGCCGCCAAACAGTAGTGATTTGATCTCTCGCGGCGCTTTAGGAATATTTGTTTTTATTTTTCATTTCATTTTATTTCTCCAAAATATTTTTAAACGCCTTGTTCTATATTTTGCTTACAATTTTTGAAAAAATAAAGAAATTGCTTTCCACCTTTTCCTTGAATTTTAAGATTTGGGTATGGAATCTATTATCTAAATTGAAAATAAAAACAAGAATACGAACCGTCGAGTTGTGTTCCAATATACCAATATCCAACGAACACTCAAACATAACCTAAAATTGCTTAAATATTCTCTATGGCCTAATGATTTCTTATGACCAATAGAAATTTTGGGTGAAAATACTAACATAACATAACAAATAAAAGTTTGATTAAGATTGTGAATATTCTTTTAAACCTAATGTTCTTTTGTTTAAAGTCACAAATTTCCTGTTAGAATTGTTGGCATAACCTAAAATTGTTAAAAAATGGTCAATCTTCTTTGAAATATACACCGATTTCTATAGTAAAAAAAATGCTAGCACAACCTAACATTGTTAAAAAAATGCATTTTCTTTGTAATCACAACAAAAATTCAAAAAAATGGTGAATTTAGTGATCCTCAATGATCATGTAATGAATAATAATAATATAAAAAATCTTATGGTTTATTTGAATGAAAATGCAAATTTTTGTAAGAAAAACATTCACATAATATAATCTTAAATTGTTAAATGGTTGTACATCATCTTTAAAATTTAATATTAAAAAAACTGTAAATTTTAGCATTTTTAACAAAAAATCATTTAATTTAAATCTAACAATTTTTTATTTAAAATACAAAATTCAGGTGAAAAACCCATATAAGCAGAAGATGTTAAAAAATTTTTTAATCTAATGTTTTTCCGAAATTTCTAAAATTCTCATAAGATTCTAAATCATGTTTAAATTATAATGATTGTTTAATACAAATTTCAATTTTTGAAGAAAAACCTTGACATAATCCGAAATTGCCAAGCTTGTATATTTTATTATTTTTAATAAAAAATCATTGGCTTTAAATCTAAGGATTCTTTGTTTAAAAATAAACATTCCAGGTGAAACACCAATATAAACTGAATTTCTTTAAAATATTATAAATCTAATGGTTTTCCAAAATTGTCAAAAAATTCTAAATCTTCTTTAAATTATAATGATTTTTATTTAAAAATTCTAGTTTTTGATATAAAATACCAGTGTAACCTAAAATTGTTTTAAAAAACTATGAATCTTCTTTGAAGTCATATGATTGTTTCATATAAAAATCAATTTTCGACGAAAAACACTAACATAATCAAAAATTGCAAGGCTTGAAATTTGATTATTTTAAACAAAAATCATTTGAATTAAAAATATATTTTTTTAATACAAAGTTTATTATTTTAAACAAAAATCATTATAATCAAAAATAATTTTTTTTAAATACAAAAATGATTTTCGTTTTAAAATGTAAATTTTCCGGTAAAAACGCTAAAAAAACCGAAAAATGTAAATGTATAAAAAAATGTAATTCTTGGAATCTAATAATTTTGTATTAAAACACGCATTTCCGGTTACGCTAACATAACCCGAAATTGTTGAAAAGTTGTTAGGTTGATGATTTTCATTTAAAAATGCTAATTTTGGGTGAAAATTTTAGAAATACTTTTAATATCGTTTCCGTGCCTACAAATGTTTAGAAATTGTAAGTGTTTTTCGAAACCTTATGATTTTATATCAAAGTTATTTTTTTTTAATACTAATTTTCATGTATTTAAATCTATAATATTTTATATAATTTATATGATAATTTGAAGGTTTTAATTTAAGCATGTAAGGGTATTTAAAGGTATAAATGTTTCTCAAGTTGATTAAGGTTCTCTATAATTTTTCTCATTTTAGTCCGACGGATAGTTACAATTTCATAAGTAAATTGTGCAAATCATCCGCGTGTTCTTACAAATAAAATAATTCAATATTTTAATAAACCATGCAAGATGCGAAAAAATATTCTGAAAAATTGTTCATCTTAAAAAGATTTATAACTTTTGTGAGGATAATTTTTTAATAAGACGCATGGTTTTGGTTTTGATCGTAAAATTTTTTATTAAAAATAATGGAATCCCATTTTCCGGTCAAGCAATGCAAGATAGGAAAAAAATGTTGCCAAGCAAATTTGTTTATCTCAAAAAGATCTAGAAATTTTCAGCATACTATTTTCTTTAACTGAAACATTTTTAATTAAAAATAAAGAAGTTCCATTTTCCGGTCAAACAATGCAAGATAAGAAAAAAAAATTGTTTTCACAGAAACACCTAAAATAAATTGAATGATTCTTCAAAATTTCCAAAAGTGTCAACAAATTCTAAATCTTGTTCAAATTATAATTTTTTTATTCTAATTTTCTATATAAAACACCAACATAACATAATTTTTCTTAAATTATGAATCTTCTTTGAGATATAATGATTGTTTAATACAAATTTCAATTTTCGAAGCAAGCACTAACCTAATTTGAAATTGGAAAGTTTGAAGGCTTATTATTTTAAACCAAAGTCATTGGAATTAAATAAAAAAATTTTAAATTCAAAAATTAATTTCAAAACAATAATTTCTGGTAAAAAAACGCTAAACAAAATCGAAAAACTTAAGTTGCTAAGAATCCAGTCAATATCCGTTTTGTGACACGTAATGCAGGTTGTAGATTTAATTTTCAAACTTTTAAAAAGATAGGAAAATTATTCAAGTAATGAAAAGCCAATCAGGTTTTCAACAACAATTGCAGAATGACAACTAGATAAGGACCACCCAGTTGACCAATCTCATGTAATCTTTATCCAGTTGTCATTCTCATGTCTTCATTTGTAAAGCTTCATCAATAACAGATTTTTGATACAAAGTTATTTATCATTTTCAATATCTTTTTTTTTCTATGAAAGTGGGTGTTGAACATGAAACAACTACATGGAATTCGTTTCTCGAAAGACGTGTTGTTGATCAAATATTGAAAGTTTCTGTGGTCAGGGAATAAAGTGGACCAGAGAGGAGACCTGCATGACAGGGTAAGGTCCCTCGGGAGCTCTGTCACAACGAGTGGATAATGGGGTTGGCGACAGTAGAATAGAAGGTGTGAGGAGTGTAAGGGGTGGTCGAACGATGGTGCAGATGAGTACGTCACGCTACGGCAGTAAACCCGATATGCGATCACAGGATCGCTGACGCTGACGGGGCAACCCGGGGAGCAGTCAACACCTCCAACCACCTCTTCCATCTCCATTTCGAACCATCGTTACCACCTCGCATTACTCCTCTAACTTCTTTGTCAATCAGCCTTATTGCTTTTGTCATAAAAAACTAACAAGTTTCCCCATGTGACGGAACGACTCTTCACACCAAAGACTCCCAAACCCAATAGTCACAGTTCCCACAGACATTAAAATAATAGCTTCCGATCATAAAACTAAAAATGCTAAATCCTAGTCACTAGAGGTTTTGATTACAATCATTAGATCCGTCTTCCCAGAATATGAGAATCCCATAAAGATCCGAAACTAGAAGAAGAGGAAAGCATCTTATGAATGAATAGCTCTTATCTCCCGTACATCTACCAACAGGTAACGTACGATCCCGAACCTGCTGATTTTCATTCAAGGCGCGACCATTGCGTAGTGAATACATTTTACGACTCCGCACCCGTTTCATTCATATTTTGACGTGTCATTTAAAAACAGGGCGCATTTGAACGACTTGGGTCAAATGTTGTAAAATGTTGTTATAGGTTTCCCTAACGACCATCGACGTGGCGAGATCGTTGACCGAGGGGTTTTCGAGTTGGGTGAAGTAGGAGTGAGACGTTCCAGCCTCACGTTCCCGGAAGTTGAGTCGCGAGAATGTCCGGATACGAACCATCGGACGTGAGACCCCCACCAGGGGGTCCGTCTCTCCTACAGGTCGCCGTCGACCCGCGATGGACCTGCACTTGGGCCTTTTGGTTATTGCAAAGCCCGGAGACTTTGGGCTCCACGTTCACCAAAAGTTCTCAGGCTCGGCCTCCACTTGGTCACATCGGGAAGCCCATCACGTAGGCTTTACCTCCCTTATCTCCCCGTCATCACGAACCGCCCCTTGTCCCCCTTTACCTTCGGTTCCTCCTTTTCGTTTCCTCTACCTCGACCTCTTCTTCGTCTTCATCTCCAAGTTGCAGTCCGCTTGGTCACGATTTACGTCCACCGGATGGTTTGATAGGAATATGGGATAGCAGTCATAATCTGCCTCCCTCTGACCACGAATTTACCGCCATTTCGTTTGCAGCTTTCTTCGAAAAATATGTCCCTATAGTTTGTCCAGTAGTATCTTCAAGATCTACCGGAAGTCTTAATGGGTTATACGCAGCGGATTTGTTAACCAGTTGCCCATAAGCAAACAGTAGCTACTTCTCACCTCGTTGAACGAGTTCGAGATTATGTATTCATCGTGAGTGGCTCAAAGAATCATAGACGTTGCGTAAAGATACTTGACTTGTGAAACCACAACCGTTTGCGAAAGAGTATTTTATATCTGTTTGGTCATCTTGGGCACATCAAATCAGAGTGTGTTCATTAATCTTTTGGGACTGGCGCCTGGTTCAGGTTTTGGAATATGGTAACTGTTTTAAGGAAATATCAAATGATCGGGGTCGGACTGGCGTGGGACTGAGTCAGTGCAATCTCTGATGGGTCGGATGACCCACTATAAACAAATTAAATCTTGTAAATCTTATTATAATCCGTTAAATCTTGCACAAGAAAAGTTGATTCTATTTTTGCTGCGTCTCTTTGTTGCTATGCAAATTTTCAACTGATTTTTATAGGGCAGGTTATAACCATATGTTGACGTTTCAGGTAAAGTGTAACCTGAGATTCGCATTTAGAAGGAATAATTTTTACTTCTCACCTGCAGATGATGTGATTGTTCATGCTCTTATCTTGAAATAAAGATGGATAATACTTTTTATTATGACATTAGCTCACAACTGACATTGAAAGTTTGTTGTTTTAAAAGTAATTCTTAAATGCAGGGAAATAATCAGACTTAGTTCGATACCTTTTCGTAAAGTTTCAATTTACAACTGATAATATTTTCTGAAATTCTAGAAAATTTATTTCAGAATCTTGAGAGGCTTTAAAATCCCCTTAAAACCATAAAGTTTCTATAAAATCCCGCAGATCTCATAAACATTTCAGCTACAAAATATTGGGTTAAGACTAATCCAAGACAGTTCCAAGTTCATTCTGTATGTCTAGCTCGTGAGACCCTCTAAATTCTATCGGAATCCCTTGCAATTTTTGTAATACCTAAAATCTTAAAAATTCTTAAAATCTTATGAAATCCTTTGAAATCCTCCAATTCTTGAGATTACAATATTCGAAATAAACAAAAATAAAAAAATTGTAAAAATAAAAAAATTACATCAAATCTATCGATATTACTTGGGATTTCTTAAAATACCCTAAAATATTTAAATTTTCCGAAATCCTTTCAAATCTCTTGATATATTTGAAAATCTCTAAAAATGTTTCAAATCCCTCAAAATCTTTCAATTCTTTTGAAGAAATTCTTTAAAATAAGAAATAAAAAGATAAAAAAATATGAAAAATCGCTTGAAGTCTCAAAAAATAACATGAAAATTGAAATCTGATTATATTTCTTGAAATCCCTTAAAATATTTTGCGTCCTTTGAAATCATTTTAATTCTTATAAAATCCCTTGAAATTCTTGAAATCTCTTTAGAATTTTAAAAATATTCTAAAATATTTGAAATCTTTTTAAATCCCTTGAAATTTTTTAAAGCTTTTGAAAATTTTTTGGAATCTTTTAAAATACCCTGAAATATTTGTAATCCTTTTAAATTCTTTAAAAACCCTTCAAACTCTTGAAAGCTATAGAACACTCCTTGAAACTTTTTATAATATCCTAAGATCTTTAATACCTTTTAAAATTCTTTGAAAATATCTTGAAATATTTTAAAAGCTCTTCAAATATTCTTGAAATTCTCTGAAACCCTGTAATTGAAGTTACTTAAAATTATTGAAATTGTCGGAAATCTGATAAAATCCTTTGAAATTCTTTAAAATCCCTTCAAATTCATTAAATCTATTGAAAAATTCTTGAAATATTTTTAAAAATCCTCAAATTAATTTTTTTTTAATCCTTTGAAATACCTTGAAATATTTGAAAAGCTCTTCAAATATTCTTGAAATTATCTGAATTCCTCTAATTGAAGTTACTTAAAATTATTGAAATCGTCGGAAATCTGATCAAATCCTTTGAATTTCTTAAAAATCCTCTGAAATCCCTTGGAATTTTAGGAATATTTTTAATTCTATTTGAAGTATTTGAAAATCTCTGAAAATATTTGAAATTTCTTTAAATCGTTTGAAATCCTCAAACTTTTGCGAATGAATTCTTTAAAATAAGAAGGAATAAAAAAAGAAAAGTTATGATAAAATCGCTAGAAATCTCGAAAATTAACATAAAATCTGATGATATTTCTTGAAATACACTAAAATATTTTAACTTCTTTTAAATACTTTTAAAATGATTAAAATCCTTGAAAATCTGATAAAATCCTTTGATATTCGTAAAAAATCGTTTGAAATCCTTTGGAATCTTGTAAAATATCCTAAAATATTATTAATCCTATGAATTTCCGAGAAATTCGGAAGCTTTAAATTTAAAGCTTCCGAACTTCTCGGAAATTCTGTAAAACAGCATTGAATTTTTCAAATCTTCTGTAATCACCTGGAATGTTTAAAATTCTCCTTAAATCCTTGAAATCTTACAAAACACTGTAATTCTTGTAAAATTCTTTGAAATTTATAGAAACATTACGGAATGTTATTTTTGTATATTTATAGAAATCCCATATAAATCTTTTGAAATTTTGGACATTCTCTTATGTTCCTTGAAATCATTCAAAGTACCCTAAAATGAAAGGAAAAACCTTGGAAATTCTAGGAATTATCTCGAAAGCTGTTGGCATCCTTTGCAACACTTTAGAACCCCTTGAAATCTGTACGAATTCTTTCAAATAATGTTTTAAATCTAATAATAATATTTCTTCCCCTAATGATTCATCTCTTTGAAAATCTTTTGAACTCCAGTTGGTAAATCCCGCAGCATGCTTCTGCAACTGATCAGTTGAAAGAGGTGCCGTAATTTGTATAATTTCACCCCACGAGCTCTTTTATACCAGAGAGAAATTGAGAGCCAAAAAACATCTCCCAATTTGAACTTCCCTCCACGACTTCTTAGGATCCCCATCCAGGATCCAACTCAATACCCTGTTGGCCTTTCCAAATCCCCTCGTTTCCATCCGTTGCTCAGTTTGCAAAAAGCTTAATAGCAGGGGTGTAAATCCTGTTCTGGGAAACAGGCAATAAAAGCACACCCTTTCTGCATTTCCAATCGCCACCCTTGGAAAGCTCCACCTTGGTCCTGCTGAGAGCTTTTGATCTTTAGCCACTTCTCCTTTCAATAACTGTCCCGTGTCCCGAACCGGTTGCTATTGGTCCTGGTTTGCAGAAATTATAATGCACACCGCGACTGCGGCTTCCTCGACTAATTCAATTAAACGATTCACTCGTAGGTCCGGGGCCACCACCTGAGGGCATGTCCCTTTCCAGGAGCACGTGCCTCTTCGTGTGTGAATTCGGCCTGTGTGTGTTGGTCGATATGGAAGAGAAACGTGTGTTGGAGAAGGACCGAAGAGCGAACACCCACCCCACTCACTGGTCCCAGGGGAGCCGTAGCCTCACGCTACAATACAATGCTCCTAATGTTACGGCTCCAGTTTCGACATAATTTTCTTTCTCGGCCCTTTCGGCTATCAGCCACTTCGGCCACCGACAGCCAAACGCCTACTGCCTTTATAAGACCCCGACAAAAGGAAATGTTATTTCCGGTGACCGTTCGATAACGATGGACGTCTAACGAAGCGACGTCAGCAACTCATTTCCCCGAGGATTCAGTGTTCCTGGTTTTGATCAAACTGATTTTTATTCAAGCTGTTGTCTTGCCTGGAATGTCAGGCTTACATTATTTTCCATTCTAGTCAGTATCGGTATGCAGACGATTTATGACTTCCAGTCCTATGGACATTGTTCAGCAATCCGACTGTTCTAGCGGTTTTGCAGTTCGTTACCAGCACTCTAAGAGTCTAAGTTACCAGGTATAGTCAAAGAAGAAGAATTATTGAAAACATCAACTATACCTGACTTCCCAGCTCAAATTTAATATAAAAAGCTCTCAATCACTAAGCTTTGAGGTCGCAATTTATTTCATTTTGAATCAAAACTGTTTATTGTTTAATATAAATAGTTAAATTGTCAAGTAAATAGTTCAATTTCTAACCAAACAGTTTAATTTTCTATCAAAATTGTTAAATTTTTAAGCCAAATAGAAGATTTTTCTACAAAAGAATTGAGTTGTCTACCCGAGAATAATGACGCAAGAAAAAAGTTAATTTCTGAAGAAAATTAATCTTCAGCAACAACAGAAATGAATTTTTGACAAATTGGTTTAATTTTAAACTAAGCAGTTGATTTTGTAACACAAAAAATATGAATTCTAAACCCGAAAAGATTTTAATTTTAAATCATATACGGTTGAATTCAACCAGAAAGATAAATTTATAACAAAATATTTAACCACTAAACCAAAATAGATTAATTTGCAACCAAATTGCGAAATTTTTAACCAAGGAGATAAATTTTGAACCAAGAAAATTAGTTGTCTATATTAAAAAGATACGAATCAGTAACAAAATACATGAAAATTCAACTACAAAGTACAGTTTTTAACCAAAAGAGATGAATTCCGAAGCAATATAAAAAGCTCTCAATTACAAAGCTTTGTGGTCGAAATTTATTTAATTATCAACAAAACATTTGATTTTCTAATCAAACCAGATTTTCTACCAAAAGTGATGAAATTTTTTAACAAAATTATTTAATTTTTAACTAAAAATTTGTTTAAATCGCTAGATAGTTGCAATTGCAAGAAAATTTGTAATAAAATAGTCGAAATTTTAAGCAAATAATTAAATTTTCAATCTGTAAAGATACATTTTAATTCAAATCGTTCACTCTCACACGAAAAAATACTTTCTACCAAAAGAGATGAAAGTTCACAAAAAAATTGAGTTTTGAAGCTCAATAGTATAGAGAAAGAAAATAAATGTCAACCAAATTGTGGTATTTTAAGCCAAAAAGGTAAATTTTCTACAAAACAGTTGAATTTTCAACCCGAAAATAAGAATTTTTTACAACAAAAGTTAATTTTCTATAAAATAGTTATATTTTCAACCAAGAAGGTGAATATTCAACTAAACAAATGAATTTTTTAAACAGTAATTCAACTTTCAACGAAAAAGTCTCATTGTTATTTCAAAAAGACGAATTTTCAAGTAAACAGTTTGAATTCCGACAAAAACAGATAACTTTAACAAAATAGTTGAATCTTGAACCGAATGGATGAATCGTCGAATATTCAACCATAAGATAAATATTCAACAAACTACAAAGGAATTCAATTTCGAAACAAAAATATGAATTTTCAACAAAAAAATTGATTTTTTACTAAATAGTTAAATTTTAAAATAAATAATTTAATTTTTAACCAAATAGTTGAATTTTCAACTAAAACTATTAATTTAATTTTTTAATTTAATTTAATTTTGTACTAAATAGTTAAATTTTTAACTTTTCTATCAAATTCTTGAATTTTAAAGTCAAAAAGACGATTTTTTTACAAAACAATTGAATTTTCTGACTGAAAATAATAATTTTAGCTAAAGTTAATTTTACAATCAAATACTTGAATTTTTAACTAAAATGATCAATCTTCAACCGAAATTTTTTTTTCATCAAAACAGATGAATTCTTAACCCCAAAAATATTTTAATTTTAAATCAAATAAAGTTGAATTCAACCAAAAAGATTAATTTTTAACAAAATAGTTGAATCCAAAACCAAAACAGATTAATTTTCAACTAAACTGCGGCACTTTTAACCAAAAAGATGAATTCTGAACCAAGAAGATTATTTATCTAAAGGGACGAATCAGAAACAAAATATATGAATTTTGAACTACAAAGTACACTTTTTAACCAAACAAGATGAATTAAGAACCAGAAAAGTATTAGTACACTTTTCAACCAAAGAAATTTAACTTTCAACGAAAGTAGTTAGATTCTTTTATTGGGGCCTGTTAACTCAGTTCGCAATGAAACGAAAAAAAAACGAAAAATAGGAGAAGTTTCTTGAAAAAGGGGAAAAAAGAGGAATTCTATTTAAAAAAAAAAAGGATAAGAGGGGAAAAGTCGAAACTTATTAAGTTATTATTAAATTGTACTACTGCAGGGCCTTCTTCCGCAAAATTTACAAACTTTGTTAAAGTTGATCATCAGGAAACGCACTCTATGGACAATCTTTTTTTTAAGGAGGCTGAGAAATTCCTTAAAAATGGGTCATTTGTTAAATTATAGTAGTGTAGTGAAACTAGTGGTCAGCCAACAACCAGTGGTCGGCCGCCAACCAATGGTCTTTCACCAAAGAGAATGGTCAAACTCCAACTAATGGTAGACCAGAAACCAATTGTCGGTCACCAATCCATAGTCGGTCACCAACTAATGGTTTTTCGCCAACTAATCGTCAGCACCCAAAAAATTGCCGCCCAGCAACAACCAATAGTCCGTCACCAATGAGAATGATCGACCGCGAACCAATGGTTGACCGCCAACCAATGATCGGACATTAACCAATAGTCGGTCATTAAGCAATGGTCGGCAACCAAGCAATGGTCGGCAACCAACCAATGGTCGGCAACCAACCAATGGTAGGCCCCCAACCAATGATCAGCCAAGGAGTTTAATATCACATAATTTGGGACACAGATACTATTAACTATGAGGTATAGGCAACAGTTTCTGGCACGTAGAAATACTGTACATTCAACTGTTTATTTGGCCAATACCGTTAAATACGAAGTTATTCAAAAATGGCTGATCACTGGTTCCACTACCTATTTGACTAATTTGAATATTTATATTTTCAAGAGTGAAATTCAACTTTGAGCTTTTTGCAATATAGGCGTGGCACAAAGTGCCAGGTCGATTGAGTTGGATGTCCGTACTTGTATCCGTGTGAACGTATGGTTACCGCCTAAACAGTATACATTATTCAACCGCTATCAAGCCTACGTTTACCGGGAAGCCAGTAAATGCATCCGATCGAATGTCGGCGTCCATGACCACGCCTCCTGGACTATGTTTCCGGTTTTACCTTCAACCACCAACCAATAAACGCAGTTGACCCGCATTAGTCAAAGCTTCCCGCTGGCGATCAATAACCTCACGCTAATGAAGTTACCACGTCCTGATGTCGCACACAGGTCCGTTAAACATGTACCTTGATTAGAGACACTAGCACACCAGCATACTTTGTCGACAATGCCTTGTTTTATCCTCAAAAAGTTTCCACTAAATCAGTGCTAATGTTTTTTCCTAGTTACTGTGGATTCTTTGGGTAGGGTCATTGTCATTACAGCGATCACAGCGATTCATTATCACAGGAAGAAGTGGGGTTTCGGTTAGATTTAGATGAAAGGGAACCGAAAACGATAAATTTGTTCCAAAGGAAACTCCATTTGTCTCCAAAGGAACCCAATTTTAATAGAGACATCATAATGATTCACTGCACAGAAAAAAATGAGGTTTCTATTAAACTTAGAACCAATTTTTGGATTCTAGAGAGCTGCATAAAAAAGGAACCACTCTTGGTGAAAAGGAATCCAAAAAGATAAATTAGTTCCAACAGAAACTCCAGTTTTCTCCAAAGGAACCCAATTTAATAGAGACATCATAATTATTTATTTCACCAAAAAATGGGGTTTCTATAAGACTTAGAACCAATTTTTGAACACTAGAGAGCTGCATAAAAAAGGAACCCAAAAAGATATATTTATTCCAAAGGAAACTCCATTTGTCTCCAAAGGAACCCAATTTTAATAGAGACATCATAATGATTCACTGCACAGAAAA
>JAWWLR010000148.1:10895415-10911317 GCA_035041075.1 Acraspis erinacei | reverse complement strand
AGGTCTATCGACACCTTTTTCAAACCACTCGAGCCTATCCGTTTCGTGTCCTCCTTTCTTACTCTCCAATTTTGTAAGCTAATTGTCAATGATACATTCTATGTCGATGATGCATTGTATTTCCTTTAATGAGAATCTTCTTTTTGTCTTCGATTGCAGAAATTATGTGTATACGTTTTTCTGCGATTAGTCACCGGCAGATTCGCTTTTAATAGATCATTTGCAAAACAAGCTGAAAGGATGCGAAGGTTTGGATAATTTATCATGTATTCAAGGTTTCATTGTTGGAAAACGTGCTGTATTCCTTAGATAAATAGTAGTCTTTTATCTATATGAGATTTTAGTTATTCGATCTTTCTGGTATTTATTTACTTACAGTTTCTGAATGATATTTTTTGTTAAGTTTTAAAAACATGGTAAAATAATACCATCTTTGTTTATTTTTTAGGTGGAAATGACGGGATCGAGCGTTTTTGACTACGTTCATCGGGAGGACCATGCAGAGGTTGCTGAGCAACTTGGACTTGGGTTATCCTCGCCAACCAGCTCTTCAGCTCCTCATTCCTCTAGTTCCGGTCTAGCTTCCCCCAGCAGTGGTGCATCCGAAGAACATGGTTCGTCATCCACAGCAAATCCAGACGGTATTTTATACTTTAAAAATACATCTGCATTATGTAAAGTAATTATTTATTAAGAGATACTCCGAATTTTCGTTTTAAAATCGAACACAGTTTTACGAAGGAAATAATGCAGATGTTTGGAATCTTAGACTGAAGTTTTTGAAGATCATTGAATATTTAGATCTCAAACCTTATCTATCTAATCATCGAAATTTATAATACAAGCTCAACACTGAAGAATTGGCATATTTAGGTTAGGATACAATTTCAGTTCAGGCTCACTGGCAGCTTTTTTGAAGATACTTTTTTTAAACTTTTCATTCGAGTGTTGTTTGGGAGAGATGGAATTTTCATCTCCTTTTTGAATGTCCCAAATCTTCAGTGTTAAGCTTCTCTTGCCTGTCGATTACACTTTAGCTGAAGACAGTTTCTTACGTTGATCTGATTTGGGGTTGCCTCTGGCATATATCAACTAAAGATCTTGCATCTTACGTGGTCGCTCGAAGAGACGAGTACTCTCTCGTGGATGATTGTCTGATGTCCGTGCAGGACTCTGGCTGCAAGTCGAATGCAGAATACGTAGGGCATTGTACGTGCCACGTGAAGGTGGTCGTCGCGGAATAACAATTGGGAAATCGCGGGGGCTGCATACGGTATGCGATGGCAGCGGAGGCGACGGCATCAGCCACCCCCGCGTCTACTGTAACTCCAGGGCGTCCGACGACCCGACCATGAACCAACCCGTTCGTAGTAAGGCGAATCCGAGCAACCCTCTTTCCAACCCCGTCACGGACGCCCTCTCTCGTTCGAATCCACGTGGTGCGGTCGGCGGGCACGTTCGCCGGCCGCACGTCCACCACCTCACGTGATCATACACCACCTACCCACCATCTTTCCTTCCTTTCCCGGACCCGATCCCAACGCAGGCTCACCCACTCCGTCCAATTCCGTCGCTCCACTTTGGCCTGGTCACGGTTTCCAGGTTACACGTTCAATGTTCATTCAAGGCTTGTCCGCACGCGCTCACCACCATCTCACGCGGACTTCCGATCAGTCACGAGCGTGACCAAAAACGAAAGAGCCCGATTTCAGATTTTAGTCCAACCTAGACTTGGAATTCCTCCTGGGATAAGGGGACATCTGGATTCAGGGTCTGCGACGAAGAGACTATCGAGAATTCTAGATTCCAGAGAGAAAGGGTGGAATACTCTGGTGACCTTGGAAGAGAGATTAGAGCTGGTGGAAAGTGTCTTGGGTTCCTAAAATTTTCAAGTGCACCTTGGTGACACTCTCAAGACTACTATAGCCATCGTCACCAACAACATCATCATTGTCATACACGCCGTAAAAAGTAGAGATCTCTTTTTTTATGGTATTATTTCTTGCGTGTTCTATTTTTCAATAGGATAACGTCATGATGTTATTTTCCATTCAAAGGAAATGAATCTGGGTTTCCACCAGTGGTATCGTTTTAGTGCCGCCATCATATTCAATACCGGCATCCGTCATCATTATCAACTATCATCCCATTCACTATTATCTACCATCATCCACTATTGTCTAGGTTCTAAAATTTGTTTGTTCCTAAACTTGGATAAAAACATGATTTTATTATTAAGCATCCAAAGGCAGGCAATTTATTTAGGCTTTTTGTAAAGCACGTGGATTAATAATCCACATATTCCATAGCCTTAGCCTTAGTAATAATTATTATATCATTATCATCATAAACACCATTATATGTCATCATTAATATCATCCACTGCCCCAATCACCATTATATACCATCATTCACGATTTTCTATGTCATAACATTTGTTGGTTTTCAGATATACATAGACACTCGATTTTATTTTTAATCTGCGGAATTCAGAAAATTTATTTAGGCTTTTTATGAAAATATGGGTTGCGAATCTACATTTGTTATAGCCATCCGTATGAATGCCATCATCCGTCATAATTATCATCATCTACTATTCCTATCACCATTGCCTACAATCAACCACCATTGTCTAGTTTCTAAAAACTTTTGGCTTAATAGACATTCATGGATTCTTGATCTGATTTCTAAGCTTCCGAATATGGAAAATTTATTTTGACTTTTTATCATCGATACAATCATCCTTCATGATTGTCATGATCTACCATCCCAATCACTATTATCTAAAATTATCTACCATTGCTATTATTTTTTAGCTTTCGAATTCAGGATATTTATTCAGGCTTTTTTGAAAGACTTGGATTAAGAACCTACAATTCGACGTTAATAGAGACTTGATGTTATTTTTTTTTATTATCATTAACTATCCCAATCACCATTATCTACAATCATCCACCATTGTCTAGTTTTTTAAAACTTTTAGTTGAACAATATATTCATGGAGTCATGATCGTATTTTTAAGCTTCCGAATTCAGAAAATTTATTTAGGTTTTTTTCAAAAGACACGCATGATGATTCTACATATTCCGTAGCCATCATAATTAACATTATCATCTGTCATCATTATTCTCATCCACTATCCCAATCACCATGATCTTCACTCATCCACCATTGTTTATTTTCTAAAAAATTTTGGTTCAATAGACATTCATGGATTCTTCATCTTATTTTTAAGCTTCCGAATTTCAGAAATTTATTTAGGCTTTTTACAAAAGACATGGATTAAGAATCTACATATTCGGTAGCCATCACCATTAACACTATAATCTGTCATCATTATTATGATCCACCATCCCAATCACCACTATTTACCATCATCCATCTTTGTCTAGGTTTTAAAAACTTACAAAATAAGATTTAAAATGTATATAATTCTAAATACTGAAGGCCAGCAGATTAAAATCCGCACTGAATTCCTTACAGCATAAACTTACAAAACTTTCCTTTTCTCCTTACAGTTTCATCTGTGATGTCGTTAACGTCAAGTGGTCTTTATAAAGGATACGACCGAGCATTTTGCGTGAGGATGAAGTCGACGCTAACAAAAAGAGGATGTCATTTTAAGTCTTCCGGCTACCGGGTAAGCTCCCTATTTTGTTTAACATTCTCTATTAATTTCAATCAAACATCGAAATGTTAATGAGAAAAGATCGCTATCTCAAATAATCTCAATAATGATCATGTTATAAAATTTGCGATGCTAATTTAACGAGATTCCTCAGACAGAAGGCCATTACAATTTACCAAGATGTTTTTCCAAATCCAGGTGGTTTTATTGCTCTGCCGTTTGAGGCCGCAATTTACGTTCAGCCATTCGAGAAAATCTGCTCCGCCATTAATGGGTATGGTTGGTTTGGCGATTGCTCTTCCACCTCCCAGTGTACACGAGATAAGACTAGAAACAGATATGTTTGTAACCAGGATCAACTTTGACTTTCGGATAGCACACTGTGAACCAAAGTAATTACTAATCTTGATTATAAAGACAAACTTCTGTTGTATTAAATACAGCTGAAGTTTCTCCATACCATCAGCTAACCAACTGTTTTTCCCCAGAGTATCAGAGCTTCTGGACTACACAGCAGACGAACTGACAGGAATGAACCTCTACAAACTCTGCCACGGGGAAGACGCCAATCGTCTAAGAAGTTCCCACTTTGACTGTAAGTACCTTCATCTTCATCCTGACTTAGCCTCTTAGCTTCTTGGCTTCTTAGCTCTCATCCAGAACTCCCCAGAGTTTCAGTCCTTCTAATTCAGAATACAATGTTTCTAGCCACCCTTGGGGTTTAGTGGAAAGCAGAGAAGTGTAGGACGATCTCGTAAATTCAAAAATTCTCGATATTGTAAACGTTTTTGTCGTAAAACTAGCGTCGTCGGATATCGTCGTTTCCCGCATTCGAGTATAGTAGTCACGTGCTCTGCCTTTGCGTCTGTGTTCCGGCACGGATAGAGCCGGGATTAGGTAGTTGGTATGCAGAAAGCGTCGGGCTACGCCGGATGCGGCATCTCCAGCGAGTTGTTACCTCCCCCACCCCCAGCTTCCTCCCGCACCCCACTTTTACTCCTGGGTTGGAAGCTCCCAGTAGCTTTGGTGGTGACAGGTGGAGGGGAGAAGAAAGGTGGGTTTCTACACCTACACCCACACCCCTTTCTCTGTTCCTGCCTCTATTCCAGTCTTCCACGCTTCCTATTTCCAGACTCCTCTCTCCTGCGTATTCCCTCCTAGTCTGGTCTTCAGTACCTCTTTTTCAGGTTCCTCTTTCCTCTGCCGCAACCGGCTAACGCTGTCAATGTAGAACTATAGATCCCAAAACCGTTTCCCGAAGTTTATTAACTTCTGAAGCTTATGGTGTAGTCTATAGACTTTAGGTTTCAGATGGTCCCTTTTTATTATTTCCTCATCTGTAGAGGTCCCTTCAAAACTGTCTAGACTTTGAAGCAGTGTTTCTAAGTCGAAAAGTTTAGGATATCTAGGTCGAGACATTTTTTTATGATTTTTTCAGAAATGAAAGAGGGGGTCCTTCACTCATCTACGTAATGTTTGCAAATTTGCAAAAACTTTATACTGAAGATTATCTTTTTAGTTATGACGGATTCAATTTCAAATCATGCTATGAAGTCTGATTGAGGTGGTCAGAATATTTTAGCATGAAAGTATGTTGTTCGAGACTCAAAATTAAGGAACACGTGTCACGTCGTTCGGCTGTAAAATTTTTATTTTCCGAAATAGTGAGCTGTTGAAGATAACCTTACAATTTCATAAAAAATACCAAAATCTTTTTGAAAATTATGAAGTTTTTTACCAAATGTACATATTTGGTTGGTTTTTATTTCATGTGATTAGGAATTCTTAGCTCTATCGAATGATCCGAGAAAAATTTCAAAATTGAGGAAATGGCGGCAGTTTTTCTGAAAATTTTGAAAATGGATTTTCTCGAGAAGGCCACCTCTAAGTTTGCCTTTGGTAAACAATTCATTTATATTGAATAAATATCAAAATTATTAATTTTTCCGAAACTACCGAGAAAAAGAGTAAATATCAAGAAAAAATGTTGTTTAGAAATGAATTTCTAAACATTCTGACAATTTATTCTCACAAACTCATGCAGACCTCATTGCATGATTTGAAATGGAATCAGTCTTATAAATTTTATTATTTGGTTGAGAATTAAAAAATTTTCTTACAAAGACATCCTTTTTAGTTGTAAATTCAACTGTTTTGTTAAAAATTCGTCTTTTGTTTTGATTCTTTGCCTTTTTTATTTAAAACTTCATACTTTTCGGTACAAATATTTTATCATTCTTAGATAATAATGCAATTTTTACATTCTCATCATAATGAGAAGGTACTGGTTTTGTTTTTAAATTTGTCTTTTTGATTAAAAAATTTACCTGTTTCAGTAGAATTTTTTGCTTCTTATTCTTATTCTTGAATAAATATGCAACTGTTTGTTTGATAATTTAAACAATTTTGTTAAAAATCATACTTTTTTGTTGAAAATTCTACTGTTTTGTTGTAAATTTAACTATTTCGTAGAAAATCTACATCCTGTTTACATTTAATATTTTGGTATTGAAAAGAGAACTGAAATCTTTTCTGGGTGAAAATTCGACTATTTTGTCGAAATTTGTTTGTTTTTTTAAATCAAAATTTGTCTGTTTTAAGAGGAATTTCATCTTTCTTAAATAAAAATGATACTATTTGGTAGAGAATTCAACAATTTTGTTAAAAAGTCATCCTTTTTGGTTTAAAATTCGTCTTTTTTATGGAAAATTCTATTTTTTCGTAGAAACTTATTTTTTGTTTGAAAATTCATGTTTTAATTTTAAAAAGTCAACTTAAATATTTTTGGAATGCAAATTCAACTAGTTATAAAATTAATATAAATTGATCTGTTTTAAGAGAAATTTCATCTTTCTTGAATAAAAATGCTACTTTTTGGTAGAGAATTCAACTACTTTCTTAAAAATTCATCCGTTGTGGTTGAAAAAATTCGCCTTTCGGATTAAAAATTAAATTTTTTTTAGAAACTTATTTCTCCTTTAAAAATCCGTATTTTGATCCTGAAGAATTAACTGAAATTTTTTTAACAGAAGATTTAACATTTTTTTGAAAATTTATTTTTGTATTTAAAAATTCATCTGTTTTAGTAGAAATTTTTTTTTTTCTTATGAAAATGCAACTTTTTGGTTAAAAATTCTTCATCTTTGATTGAGTATTAAATTATTTTGTTTGAAATATTTGGTTGTATCAATTTTTTAAGAAATAATTTTTTTAAAGATTTATAATTTTATTAGAAATTCATCTCTTTGGTTGAAAGTTTAAATATTTGTTTCAAAATTTAATCGTTTTTAATGCAAAAAATTCTTGCTTGAAATCTTATGTCTTTGGTTGAAAATTTAACTGTTAAATGGAAAACCCTTTTTTGGTTTAAAATAATTTTTTAACTGAAAATGTAACTTTTCCATTTTTTAAGATTGATCTTTTTCAGTTGGACGTTCTGCTTTTATGATAAAAAAAATTTCTTGGTTTCAAATTTCATTTTTGTTGGGTAAAAATGCATCCGTTTCGTGGAAAATTAATTTTTTGTTGAAAAGTCATATTTTTCTTTGAAAATTCAATTTTTGTGGAGAAAATTAGTCTTTGGGACTTGAAGGTTTAATAATTTAAATAAACTTTGATTCCTTTCTTTAGTGCAAAATCCTTATTTGCTGAAAATTCGTTTTTTTTTTGTTTGTTTTAAAATTCTTTATTTTATGTATAAATTTCATCTTGAGAATGACAGTCTAGCTAGGGTAAATCGAAGAACCGTAATTACCAAAGTCGCACCACAGCTTCTGCAATTGGAAGCACGTAGTCAGGATAAAGATCATCTGTGGAGAATCTCCAAGAGTATCTGCATGCGATTCCGATTTCAGAGTTAATGGAGGCGATTCACTATGACCGTGTTTGGGATTCGGGTAGTAATTCTTGAGTTGAAGAGGATCTTGTAAATTTGAATTTAAAGATTCCCTAGTGTCCGCTATTTTCAATTTTGGTCCCTAAAGTCCCCTGTTTTTAAAATGCGGTCCCTACAACCACCCTATTTTCAATCAATAGCCTATAAGTTTTTTTTTAGTTTTAAATAAAATCGAAGCGTCTAAGCGTTTGACTCTTTTGATGTCATATAAATATCTTTGAATCTTTTCCTTAGAACTATTTAGGATTTTTTAAAATAAAATTTATAACATTTGATTTAATTTTTCAGTAAAAAGTTAATCTCTTTTGTTTCAGGATTCAACTATTTTGTTCAGAAAACGATTTTTCATGATCAATGTAATTAGTTCATATAAAAAACAAAATCTTTTTTTAAATAAAATATCAACTATTACATTATTCATTTAGAATTCATTTATTTTTATTGAAAATTCAACTACTTGGTTTAATTTTTGTACTACCTTGTTAAAAATTAATTTTTTTTAGATTTTTCATTCCCGTTAATAATGCATCTTTTTAGTTGAAAATGTACTGTTACGTCGATAATTATTTTTTTTACATACAAAATTAATGTTTGTAACTGCAAATTTAGCAATTCTAACTTTTTTTAATTTTCCTTTTTTATTCGATAATTAAATTATTTAATTGATATTTTATCTTCTTTCGTTCAAAGTTCAACTTTTTTGTTAAAAAGTCATCTTTTCTGTTGAAAATTTAACTGTTTTGTGAAATATTTTATTTAAAGAAAATTCGGCCTCTTAGATAGAAAATTTAAAACTATTGATAGGATTTTTTCTTAAGCCTAGCAAAAACAATTTAAAGAATTGCTTTAATTTGATCATTGAAAATTGAAAGGATTTAAAACAAATTAAATATTTTTCAGATTTAATTTGTCGAAATTTAAATTCCTCTTTAACGTCAAACATTTAAATATAACAAAATACTTGGGAATTAAAAAACGAAGAGTATAGCGATCCATTTTTTAAATTTAAATAGAAATATTTAAGAGCCTGTTGTCTAAATATTATTGTTAGATTTTAGTATATTAAAATTATTTAAAATTTGAAAACGTTTGAAGAAATTTTAAACAAATTGCAAATTTTTAAAGATTTCGAAGCTTTCTAAGTATTTTAAAATATTATAAGCTAATAAAATCTGTTTGTGACAATTCCAGGTCAAATTTCAACTGATTTTTTATTTTTTTTAAATAATAATTTGAAGAAGAGATTTAAAGATATTTTATAGAATTTTAAATTATTTTCTGAAATTTCATAAAAAAATGTAGAAGATTGTTAAAAATTAATTTTTCAACTAAAAATTGAAATTCCATTAGAGATTTCAACAATTTTCTTGAAAATCCGATTTTTTTGTTAAGAATTAGATTTTTAACGAAAAATTTGACTATTTTATTTTGGGTAAACATTTGATCTTTTTTTGGATTAAAATTAAACTATTTGGTTGAAAATGTCCTTTTTTATATAAATCTAAAATTTTTTTAATTGATTAAATTTGTATAAAATGGATCTTTATGGTTGAAAATTCGTATTTTTGGTAGGTATAAAATTCAATTATTCCAGTTGAAGATTCATCATTTTACTTGAAAATTTATCAGTTTGGTAGAAAGTTAATTCTTTTATCTAAAAATTTAAGCGTTCCACTTTGATATGAAAATGGACCTTTTTAAGCTCAAAATTAAAAAATTTGGATGTAAATTTGTCTTTTTTAATCGAAAATTAATTTATTTCGTTGAAAATTCACGTATTTAAAAAAACTAATTTTTTTATAGAGAATCGACTTTTTGCTAGAAAATTATTTTTTTCTTCGAATATTAATATGATTGTTTAAAAATTCTTCTTTTTGGTTGAAAATTCAAGTATTCCAGTAAAATATTTATCATTTTAGTCGAAAATTCATCTTTTAGTTAGAAATAAATTTACTTGCTTGGAAAATACACTCTTTTGTTAAAAACTATTTTTTTATGGAAGATTTTAAATTTCAATTAAAAATTAATTTCTTTTATTGAAAAGTAAGCTATTTGTTTGAAAACTGGTTTTTATTTGAATGCAACGGAATTTTTTACCGAAATTTACCTATTTTATTGAAAATTTGTTTCTTTTTTGGTTAAAAATGATTTTTTTCTTAATCTGAAAATACTAATTCAGTTAAATATTTCATAATTTTAGATAAAAATTCATCTCCTAGGTTTAACGTAAATTTTTTGTCTACAAATTTAATTATTCAATTTTTGGTCGAAAAATGATATTCTTTGGTTTAACATTGATTTTCTTAACTTAAAACTTAGTTATTTAATTATTTAAATTCTAGTTGATAATTTATGTTTTTTAGTAAACATTTTTTCGAAACCTTAACTATTTCAGTTGAAAATTTAATATTTAATATTTATTTGAGTTCAAAATTCAATTATTTGGTTCCAAATTTGTCTCCCTTGATTGAAAATTCAAATATTTCGTTATAATTCATTTTTTTGTTTAAAAATTATATTTTTCGGTAAAAAATTAATTTTTTTGTCTGAAATTAAACTTTTTTTAATTTATCTTGTTGTTTAAAAATTTATCTTTTTGGTAAAAAATGCAAGTATTGTGATTATTAATTATTATAGTTTATTATGTAATTTTAAATTTATTATAGTTATTTTTGTTAATATTAAAAAAATTTAATATTTATTTTAGTTTTAAATATTTAGTTCGAATATTTTAGTTAATATTATTATTATTATTTTAGTCCAAAATTCATCTGTTTGAATTAAAATCCCACTATTTTAGTCGAGGATTCATCTTTATGGTCGAAAATTGAACTTTTTTGTTCAAAATTTGTTTTTTTTTAGTTTGAAAATTCAGCTATTTAGTTGAGAATTGAACTGTTTTGTTAAAAATTCATTTTTTAATTAAAAATTACTTTTTTGAACTAAAAATTTAACTATTACCATTTTTGATTGAAAATTTATCATTTTTATTTGAAAATTCGACTACTTAGTTCAAAATTAATATTTTTAAGTTGCAAATTATTTGGTTAAAAATGTATGTCCTTTGATTAAAAATTCAACTATTTTGTTAAAATTGATTTGTTTTGCTTAAAAATTGTATTTTTTGGTAGAAAATTAATTTTGTGTTTCTAAATTAATATTTTTGTTTAAAAATTCATCTATTTTGTTGAAAAGTCAAATATTTCAGTTAAATATTCATTATTTTAGTTCAAAATTCATATGTTTAATTTAAAATTCCACTATTCTATTTGAAGATTCATAATTTTATTTGAAAATTGATTTATTTTGCAATTTTTTTCTCTGTTTTGTCAAAGGAAAAATATAAATGACCGGAAATTTAAAATCGTATGCCAAATCGCCACCCTGTGTACCGCGGCCAAACGCGACGGAGAGTTGTACACCGCCCAAACGCGACGTAGCGCTGTACACCGCCTAATTAAAAACAATTTCCCCCTGAAATGACTGATGACGCCAGTGTTGATATAAATTTGTTCACTTTCCTTTTTCAGTAATTAAGAAAGGTCAAGTTCTGACGCATTATTACCGGCTGATGAACAAAAGTGGAGGCTACACGTGGTTGCAAACTTGTGCGACGGTGGTCTGCAATTCGAAAAACGCAGAAGAGCAAAACATAATTTGCGTCAACTATGTCATCAGGTGCGTAACAAAAAGGACTATAAAGATTATAAGCTCGATAGCTCGTACTCGTAAAATAAAGTACATAAAGTTATGCAAATTGCACAGAGAGCTGCTATCATTCCATCCTCATCATGATTCTTCTCCTCCAGTCAGTCCTTCGACTCCTTGCCTCGATCTCGATGCAGATCTCATAATTCAGATTTAGATTTTAGCTCGTCATCCCGCGATAAAAAAATATTAAAGTGATAAAAAATACTTCGTTGTTGCTTACAGTGGCCGTGAATACGAGAACCTAATTATGGACTGCTGCCAGCTTGAAAGTGGTGTCACGGGTGTTAAGCGAGAGGACGCTGCCGGTAATGACCCTGAGAATGGTTCACCGGATGCTGACAGAGGAGGTACGATCAACCATTTCTAAATTCTTCTCGAAAAAATATAAATTAGATAAAAAAAGCCCATTCTCTTTTTTTTATTTAATTTTTTTATACAGTCAGATATTGTCCCTTTGAAGCTAAAGGTTTCTTCTGGTTTGTGGTCCCTGTTTTGGAGGTCAAATACTGAGTCATTGGAAGAGGAATATTAAACATTATGAGCTTAAATGTGAACTGAACTAATAGAATCCAATAGAAAAAAATTCTTTCATCTTTTTTATTTATTTTTTTTTTAAATTGAAAATAGGAAAAAATTGTTATCTTTTTTCAAATTTCAATAGGAACATTTTATGGTGGTTATCCAAATTTGGTCGTTGGATTCTTGGTTTTATTTTCAGGATTTCTGCACACCAATAAGAAAATTCAACTAATTTTGGTTAAAATTACTTTTTTATGGGAAGTTAATTTTTTTGTTTAAAAATTTAAATACTTGTTTAAAAGTTAAACTAAATTTTTAACTATTCAGATTATCACTTGAAAATTAATCTCTGGTTAAAAAAATAACTTTTTTCTTAAAAATGTGTTTTTTTTATTCGTTATAAATTAATTTTGGGTATTAACAATTCAACTATTCAATTTTGTTTTTGAATATTATTCATTTTCACTTTAAAATTCAAGAATCCAATTGAATTGATATATTTCGTTGAAGATTTCTAAATAGTTTTCTAAATGACCTAAAATGCTTTTTTGTTCAAAGTTTTTATACACTTTCGTTTAAGTTTAATTATTTTCAGTTGAAAATTCTACTTTTATATTTTTGGTTCATAATTGAAAAATCGTCTTTTTGGTCGAAAATTCAACTTTTTTGTGGAAATTTGTCTTATTTAATAGAAAATTTGTCCTTTTGGATTAAAAATCTTTCTTGATTGAAAATTATAATCGTTTATTGAAAACTTTTCTTTTTGGTTTGAAAATTCATCCCTCTGGTTAACAATGTAACTGATTGATTACAAATTCGTTTTTTTGTTGTTAAAAATTAAGTTTTTAACTGAAAATTTAACTATTACCATTTTTGATTAAAAATTTATATTTCTTATTTCACAATTCAATCATTTAACTAAAAATTCATATTTTTAAGTTTCATAGAAAACTTTTTGGTTAAGAATTCTACGGTTTAGTTGCAAATTTAATTGTTTTGTTTAAAATTGGAGTATTTTATTGAAAAATAATCTTTTTGATCGAAATTTCAACTTGTTTGTTGCAATTTTTTATTTTTTTATTTTGAAAATTCATCCCTTGGGTGGAAAATTTACCTATTTGATTAAAAACTCTTTTTTTTGCTTAAAATTAATTTTTTGAACTGAAAATTTAACTGTTGTCATTTTTGATAGAAAATTTATCTTTCATATTTGAAAATTCAACCATTTGGTTAAAAATTCATACTTTTAAGTTGAAAATAAAACTTTTCTGTTGAAAATTCAACTTTTTTGTTAAAATTTTTTTTATTGGATAGAAAATTCGTCCTTTTTGGATTGAAAATTCCTTTTTTTCTTTTGAAACTTATTTTATCTTTAAAAAATCATATTTTGATCTTGAAAGGTAAACTGGAATCTTTTTGGGCAAAAAATTAACTATTTTTTTGGAAATTTGTTCTCTGTTTATAAAAAAATGAATCTTTTAGAAGAAAAATTTAATCTTTTTTTGATAAAAATGCAACCATTTTGTAGAGAATTCGAAAATGTTGTTAAAAAATCATCCCTTTTGGTTGAAAAAATTCAACTTTTTGAATTGAAAATTCAATTTATTTCGTAGAAACTTATTTTTTCTTAAAAAATTCACATTTTGATCGTAAAAAGTCAACTGAAATTTTTCTTAACAGTTGATAGTTCATTCTTTTTAATTAAAAATTTAACTGTTAAATTTCTAATTGTGTTTTTCTTAATTTTGGTTTCTCTTTTACTGAAAAATTAATTTTTTAACTGAAAAACAAGCAATTTCAAGTTCGTTTGAAAATTTTTTTAGTTTAAAATTCAACTTTTTTTAATTCGACCTTTTAGATAGAAAATTCAACAATCGTTTGAAAAATTTTCCGTTTTGCCTTGAAAATGATACTGTTTTCGGTTGACCATTCGGTTGAAAATTAATCTTTGGCGATTGTGAAAAATTAACTATTATGGTGAAAATTCATTTATTTGGATAAAAATTTTATTATTTTATTGAAAATTTTTTTTTTGGTAACAAAATTATTCTTTTGATTGGAAAACATAACTGTTCGATTTTTTGTTCAAAATCTGCCTTTGTTAGTTCAAAGGTTCATCTTTTAGTTGAAAATTGACACTTTTTTTTTTAAATTCAACTGTTTGCTTAAAAATACATGTTTTTGTATTTTGAAAATTCTACTATTTAATAAAAAATCATAATTTTGGTTCGAAAATTTAATTTTTTTTAAACATTTGTCTTATTGGATATAAAATTTAACTGTTGGGTGAAAAAGAAATTATTTCGGTTGAATATTTAGTCTTTTTTCTTTATATATTCGACTATTTGGATTTTGGTTCATAAATTATCTTAATAGGTAGAATATCCGAGTATTCCGTTCAAAAATAATTTTTTTGGTTGAAAATCTAATTACTTTGTTGAAAATACAAATATTTTTTTGAAAATTAACTTTTTTTAACATTTGTCTTACTATATAGAAACTTTAACTATAGCGAGAAAATGCAATTGTTTTTGGTTGAATACTTAATTTTTTGTTTGAATATTCGACCATTTGGTTAAAAGTCTAATTATTTCCTTGAAAATAAAAATTGTTGAAAAAAAAAATAAAAATTCGATTATTTTATTGAAAACTCATCATTCTTGGTAAAGAATTTCCCTTTTTTGTTGAAAGTTCGTCTTTTTTAAAGAAAAATTCTTGGCTGAAAATTCAACTGTCTTCTTGGTAGAGGTTTAATCTTTTTTCTTTGAAAATTATATAATTTGTATGAAGATTCATCATTGTAGGTAGAAGATTAAACTATTTGTTTAAAAAAAATCTTTTTTGGTTGAATTCTAATCTTATCTCTTTAAAAATTCCATAATTTGGTTGAAGATTCAACCTTGTAGATTGGAAATACATCTATTTTATAAAAAAACATCCTTTTTGCTTGAAGTTTTAACTCTTTGACTCTAAATGCAATTGTTTCGTTTAAAATTCATTTCTTTTAATTCTATAATATACTTAAAAATTCTTCGTTTCGAGTCGAAAAGTCAGCCGTTTTTTAAAAATTTAACTTTCTAGTTTCAACTCTAAATTCAACTCTTTCATTAGAGCTTTTTATAATCTTCGTAGAAAAACTTTGCCTAGCCAGGAAAGACATTAAAAGAAAGAAACTTCCAGAAAAAACTCTCCATTGCAGGTCTCTGAACTCTTCCTAAAAATCTCTTTAAAATATGTACCCCAATCCTCAGTCGAATAATATCAGAATTTTTCAAAAATGTCTCATTTCTCCACATGAGGGTGGAAGGACCACCTTCAAGATCCAATCAATCGTCTCTTAGTCCTCAATATTTAAATACTGTATTCTTTCTTGAGCAAAAAACGCGATAAAAAGAAGACATTATTCCCGCATCGAATGTCTTCATATGTTAATGCAAGTTGTCCCCTGGTCGGTGCAAGTGCATTGTCACCTGGAGGAAAGGTGAGAGTTCCGTGGTTGAAGAAGAAGAAGAAGAAGAAGAAGAAGAAGACCTCGAGGTTTAGGTCGATCGGGCCCCTTTTGTAGGCTATTTGTCGGTGATTTCTTCTTCTTTCTTGTGCTAAGAATTTAAGATCGGCTTCTTGAATACGTTCCGTTCCATGCCTCGGTCAATTCCGTTCAACGTTTTCGAGAGCGTGTCCAAAGGGGAATCTTGCCAACTCAACATACTAGCACTTCTTGCGTCAAACTTCCACCATCGTGATCAATATGGTCTAAAACTCTAAACTCTCTAAAGAGATCTCAAAGGCCGGTTAGTTATGTGAGATAAACGAGATACTAAAATCCCTATTCAAAAAGTAGCCGCTTTGTTGTCGGCGAATCGATCCTTGTCAACACTCTAACGACCAACGGTATTTATGAGCCAATCTTTGAAAACAGTAGCCCAGATAGTTTTCTACTATTTAATTCGAGTATCGATCAAAGGAATAATAGACTTCAGATTTTTGGGGGGTAAGGACTTATCTCGATTTTTTAAATAGGGGAAACCTCCCTGCAGTGGATAAGGGACCGTACACTGAGAAAAAAAATTTAGTATTCGGAACAAAACCATTTTGCTGAGCAGTTTTTGTTGTCCGTGCACCAAGGAAATATACAACCGCGCATGCGC
>JAWWLR010000148.1:10881571-10895315 GCA_035041075.1 Acraspis erinacei | reverse complement strand
CCAAAAGAATTCCAGTTAATTTTTCAAGCTCAAAATATGAATTTTTAAATAAAAAAGAAGTTTCTAGGGAAAAAATTGAATTTTTAATTTAAAAGACGAATTTTTTCAACCAAAAAGGACTATTTCTAAAAAATCAGTTGAATATTCGAGCAAATAGTTGCACTTTTATCCATGCAAGATGAAATTTAAATAAAAAGTAAATTTTCTTCGAAATAGTTCAGTTTTCAACAAAGCAGCAGAATTTAAACTAAACATTTGATTTTAATCCAAGACAAATGAAAATTCGACTAAAACAGGTGAACTATTAAATCTAAAAGACAAATTATCAAAAAAAGATTTAAATTTTCATCCAAAAAGATTTCAGTTTACTTTTAAAAGCGAAAATACGAATTTTAAACACAAATCAAGTTTCTAGGAAATAGTTAAACTTTCAACAAAAAAGTTGCCTTTTTATCCAAGATGCAACCTACAATGAATAATCATTAATTAAGAGCACGAATAAAATAAAATTATTTATTCTAATTTATTACCAGACATTAATTATTAATTACATTAAATTAATTATTTTATATAATTATTTATTAATTAAATACTAAAAATTATTCATAATGATTTAATCATTATTATAATAATTATTGCCACACAATATTGAAACCGACCCCTCCATCCACTTACTGTTGGTTAATTGTTAATTTTTTCGAGTACACCATTATATTTTTGGTTCGGAATTCATCGCCTTTTGTTAAAAATTCTACTATATTATTAAAAATTCAATTATTTTTTTCGAAATGAAACTAATTTGTTCAAAAGTGAAATTTTCGGTCAAAAACTCAAATACTTTGTTTAAAGCTAAGATACTTAACTAAAAATTCACTTTTTTTATTGAAAATTCATCTCTTTGGTTTAAAATTGATCTATTTTGTTAAAAAATTGGTTTCGTAATTCTTTTTAAATTAATTTTTTAGATGAGAAAATTCAAGTGCTTGTTTGAAAATTCAAGATTTTGTAGAAATTCATATTCTTGATTAAAAAATGAACTTCTTGGCTAAAAATTCAACTCTTTGATTGATTATTGATCTCTTTTCGTGACAAAGTTTTTTTAACATTCGTCATTTTCATTGCAAATTGAACTTTTCCGTTGAAAATTGAATAAAAATTCAAGTATTTGGTTGAAAATTCGTATATTTTGTTCATAATTCAAGTTTTTTGTAGAAAATTCATATTTTTTAATTAAAAAATCAATTTTTTGTTGAAGATTCAACTCTTTCATTGATTTCTGATCTCTTTTCTTGGAAATTCATTTTTTCTTCAAATCAATCATTTTATTTGAAAATTAATTATTTTGGATAAAAAATCTACTATTTTTTTGAAAATTTATTAATTTGTTCAAAATAAAAATATTTCGTTAAAAAGTTAGCGTTCATTCTTCATAAATGAATTCATTTTATTACTGAAAATTTAAAAATTTTAAATAAATAAAATTAAAAATGTAAATTAACAATTCACTTTTGAGATGAAAATTTATAAATATTTTGTTCAAAATTCGTTTCGTTTTTCAATGAAAATTAATTTTTCAACTAAAAAAAATCCATTTCTTAGCTAAAAATGAATGTATTTTGTTGATAGTTCAAGTTTTTTGTAAAAAATTCATATTTTTGATTAAACAATCAACTCATGGGTTAAAAATTCAATTCTTTCATTGATTTTTTATCTCTATCCTTGAGGGTTATTATTTTTCCAGATTTGTAATTTTAAATGCAAATTCATCTCGTTCGTTGAAAATTGAAATCTTTTTCTAAAAATTCGTTTAATTTTTGTTTGAAAATTAATTTTTGTAACTGAAAATTTAACTATTCCATTTTTTGTTGAAAATCTATATTTTTCATATGAAATTTTAATTATTTGGTTAAAAATCCACTTTTTTGGTTGAAAATTTACCAATATTTTGTTGAAAATTCGTTTAGTTTTTCGTTGAAAATTAATTTTCCAACGGCAAAATTAGGATTCGTCATTTCAGTTGAAAATTGCACTAGTTTGCTAAAAATTAGTTTCATTTTTCCTTGACAATTAATTATTTTAACCGCAACTTTAATTGTTCCATTTTTGTTGAAAATTTATATTTTCAGTTGAATATTCAACTATTTGGTTAAAAATTTACTTATTTGGTTGAAAATTTATAAATATTTTGTTAAAATTCGTTTCCTTTTTCAATGAATATTAATTTTTTAAGTAAAATCATACTTGGTTGAACATTCATAAATTTGATCGATAATTCAAGTAATTGTAAAATAATTGTAAAATAAATATCAGAAATTCCACTACTTGCTTGAAAGCTAAAATATTTCCTTATAAATTTACTGTTTTGTTTAAAATTGATAAATATTTGGTTAAAACTTCGTTTCGTTTTTCGTTGAAAATTAAGTTTTTTAAATGAAATAATTCAAGTAATTGGTTGACACGTATGTATTTTGTTGTATTTTGTTATGTTAAAATATTTTGTTAAAAATTCGCTTTTTTGTTTATCGATAATTAATTTAATTAATATTTAATCAAATTTAATATTTATGTAAAAAATTCATTTGTCAATTAAAAAATCAACTTCTTGGCTAAAAATTCAACTATTTGATTTTAGAACTCTTTCCTTAAAAATTATTATTTTTTAAGATTTGTTATTTTAATTCCAAATTCATCTCTTTCTTTAAAAAATGAAATATTTTGCTAGAAATTCGTTTCAGTTTAGGTTAAAAATTAATTTTTTAACTGAAGGTTTAACTATTCCATCTTTAGGTGAAAATTAATCTTTTTTAGTTCAAAATTGAACTATTTTGTTGAAATTTTATTTTGTTTTTTCGTTGAAAATTTACTTTTCAACTGAAAAAATTCAAGTTCTTGTTTGAGAAATGATATATTTTGATGATAATACAGTTTTTTGGAGAAAATTAATCTTCTTGCTTAAAAAATTAATTTTTTCGTTGAAAATTAATTTTTATTAAGATTGATCATTTTAATTGAAAATTGAACTATTTTGCTAAATATTTGTTTAATTTTTCGTTGAAAATTAATTGTTTGAACTGAAATTTTAACTATTCCATTTTCTGTTGAGAATTTATATTTTTCAGTTGAAAATTCAACTATTTGTTTAAAAATTCACTTTTTTGTTGAAAAATTTATAAATATTTTATTAAAAATTCGCTTCGTTTTTCAAGGAAAATTAATTTTTCAACTGAAAAAAATCAAATACTTGTTTAGAAATTTATATATTTTGTTGATAATTTAAATTTTTGGTTGAAAAAAAATCTTTTTGATTAAAAAATATACTTTTTGGTTGAAAATTCAATTTTCAACTGACAAAATTCAAGTACTTGGTTGAAAATTCATATATTTTGTTGATAATCAAGTTTTTTATAAAAAATTAATCTTCTTTATTAAACAATTGAAATTATTTTGCAAAAAATTCGTTTCATTTTTTGTTAAAAATCAATTGTTGTAACTGCAACTCTAACTATTCTATTTTTAGTTGAAAATTTAAATTTATTAGTTGAGAATTCAACTGTTTGGTTAAAAAAATTATATCTTTTGTTGAAATAAGTTGTTTTTGTATTTAAAATAAAAATATGTTTTGTTGATATATTAACTATTCCATGTTTCGTAGAGATTTCATTTTTTTAATCAACTACTTGGTTTAGAGGTGCCCTAGTTTGTAAAAAAAATTCATTTCTTCATTGAAGATTTATAATTTTAGTTGAAAATTCAAAAAGTTGGTCATACATTACCTTTTTTATTGAAAAATCATATTTTCGGCTTGAACATTTCAGTGCCTTATTTTTTGTTGTAAATTAGTTTTTTAAACTTAAAATCTAACGATTCCATTTTTGGTTTAATGTTCATCTTTTTTAATTGGAAAATTCAAATATTTGGGTAAAAATTTAATAATATTTTTGAAAAATTAGTGTTTTTGGTTGAACTCAACTATTTTTAATTTAAAATTAAAAGTTATTTTATTGAAAATGCGTTTTTCTTGTTTGCTTAAAATTAATTTTATTAATTGAAAATGCCATTAATTGGGTAAAATTGGAATTACATTGTTAAAAATGTATTTTTATTAGTTGATGAATAATAATTTTGTTTGAAAATTCGTCTTTTTTAGTTAAAAGTTTAACTAAATGGTTGAAAATTTATTTATTTTGTTGTAAATTCTTTCATTTTTTAAAATTAATCTTATTGTATTAAAAATCCATATTTTTTAGAAAAGTTATCTTTCTCTTTTAAAAGTTAATATTTCTTGGTTGTAAATTCAACATTCGGTTTGAAATTTCCACTGCCTTCTAAAAATTCATCTTTTTGGCTTTAAGAATCAAATATTTTGCAAAAAATTCAAATATTTGGTTGCAAATTAATGATTTTTTTTTTAATTCGATCATTTGAATGGAGATTGATATTGATAACTTAAAAATTAAACTATTTGGTTGAAAATTCAACTGTTTTTTGTTGAAGTTGAAACTTGTAGCTGTGTGTGAGAAGATAAAGGAAGTGTTGAATCATATGTGAAGTTGTGAATAAATGCGAAAAAGGATGAAAATGTTCCCTAGCGGATCCAGTGAATGGAAGAGTCATTATTTCGTCACTTCAAGGTCATGCGTTCCGCTAGGGCATGCGGCCCGGTTGACCATGCTGCCTGCTAGGTGATGTGGTCCGCTAGGTCATTCGGTCCTCTAGGTCATGCGGCCTGATTAGTCATACTGCCTGATAATTCATGTGGACCGCTAGGGCATCCGTTCCGCTAGGTAATACGTTCCGCTCTCTTTTGAGAGCTAGCATTTTGGGCTGTCACAATAGAGGGTTCCCCCTCCCATTTAAAAAAAACCAATCCAACCCATCTAACAAATAATGCATCAGTTTCTAATTTTTTCAAAGAAGGTCGAAGTAGTGGAGGTCCAGCAACGAACCCGCATCCCGAACACTCTCACCATTCTCCCCCCGAAGACAAGGAAGACACCCGGGGCTCAGAAGGTGAAACTCGAGGAGGAAGAAATCACGACAACATGGCTCAACTTCAACAACAGGAACCCCAGGCAGCCACGGATATCGGCTCCCTGGCTGTGAAAATGCGAGCCAGTAAGCGAAAATTGGTCCAGGAAGAGGAGAGCAGTTCCGGCGAAGAGGATGAGGAAGACGAGTCTGTGCCGAAGACTCCAAATGGAAGAAGTCACGCTCTGAGTCCAGCCTCTTCAAATCACTCCCTTCCAACGACCGAGCAGCAACAACTGAGAGCTCCGAGTCCCAAAACCCGGAGGACGGAAATCCGACCCGAACCTCCGGAAAATCCTCCAGGAGTGAGTGCTTCTGTGAAGGACATAGAGCAAGCGATGTCCAAACACCTTCCTGGAGCTTCTTTGAGCAAACCGGACTCGCCGGCGATTCATCAACCCACGGATTTTAGCACTGATGCCTTGTTGAAACAGCAGCAGCAGAGGAGCACTATCCAGTGGATTGGGGCTCATCATCTGGGACATCCGAGTCCTCAGCAAGCTAGCACTCCGTCTCTTCCGGCTTCTGCTCGTCTCAGGCATCTCTATGCGACGAATAGAGAAAGTGTTATTCGTGCCAATGTTCAGGTGAGTCAATTACTTCAATCGACATCACGACGCCGCCATCCCATACCGCTCCACGACGCGTTTAGGCGGTGTACAGCTTTCCGTCAGGCTTGATCGCTGTGAAGCTCTAGGTATATGATACATAGAACTTGAGCTATAGAGCGACCCAAAGCGATGGAGAGCTGTATACCGCCTAAATACGACGTGGCACTGTACTCCGCCTAGACGCGACGTGGAGCGGTCTGGAATGGAGTCGTCGATTTTTAGATTTAGTTTTAAGAAAGGGGGGAACTTTTTTTGTTTGTTTAATAATAATTTTATTAATTGAGATTTCAACTGTTCCATTTTTGGTTGAAGATTATCTTTTTTAATTTGCAAAATTCATTCTTTTTTTAAATTAGTATTTTTTGATAGAACATTAAAGTTCTTCGTTTAAAATTCATAATTTTAGTTTAAAATTTAACCATTTGGTGGAAAATTAATCCACCTCATGGGATATTTAACAATTTTCTATCAAATTAATTTTTATTTGAGTGAAAATTAAACATAAAATCATAAATTTTTTTACTAAAAATTTAACTATTCCATTTTGAGTTAATAATTTATCTTTTTCAGTTGAGAAGTCAAGTACCTAATTAAAAGTTGAACTACTTTATTTAAAAACACTGTTTTTGGTTGAAGATTCTTCATTTTTTTTAAATGGATTGGTTGAAAATTTAATTATTTGCTTGAAAATTAGTTTTTTTTGGTCAATAATTAATTTTTGTAGTAAAAATTTAACTATTTGAATGAAAATCTATTTTTTTTTTGTTTAAAAATTCACCTATTTATTTGATAATTATTCATTTTAGTTTAAAATTAAACTATTATATTTTTTTTACAAATTTTTATTTATTTGAAAATTAGTCTTTTTCGGTAAAAAAATTAATCTTCTGGCTTAAAAGTTAATATTTTTTGTTTAAACTTCAACTATTTGTTTGATAATTCTTCGCTATAGTTAATTTGCTTTTGTTTAATTTTGTTAAAAATACTTTTTTTGGATAAAAAATTCATTTAAAAACTATTTTTTTCCATTTTTTTCATTTTTGGTTGAAGATTTAACTATTTTGTTGAAAATTGTATTTTTCTTAGGTGAAAAATTATTTTTCAAATTGAAAATGTAACAATTCCATTTTTGTTTCCAAATGAATATTTTTAGTTAAAAATTTAACTATTTTGTTAAACATTTATTTATTTTGTGGAAAGTAGAATTACTTGTTTGAAACTTTTTCATTTTAATTGAAAAATTATCTTTTCTAATAAGCGAATTCATTTTTTTTTTTTGAAAATTTTTATTTTTTAATTGAAACTTTACCTTTTTGTTGAAAATTCTTTATTTTGATTGAAAATTGAATTTTTAGGTGAAAAATTATTCTACCTTATGTAAAATTCAACAATTTTGCTAAAAAATAATTTACGTTTGGGTAAAGATTCCACTGTTTCTTTGAGAAATCTTCGTTTTAAATTGAAAATTCCACTAATTTGGTAATATTAATATTAATATGGTATTTTGTTTAAATTTTTTTTATTTCTAGAAAATTAATATTCTTACTTCATATTTCATTTTTTTCAAAATTTATTACTTTAATTGTGGAAAATTTAACTTTTTAATTAAAATTTCATTTTAATTGAAAAATAATCTTTTTTTTTAAACATTTTTTTCGGTAAAAATTAGTCTTCTTGGTTAAAAAATCATGTTTTTGGTTGAAAAATTAGCTATTTGTTTAATAATTATTCATTTTAGTTGAAAATTCATCCCTTCGGTTAAAGTAAAACCATTTTGTTAAGATTTTTTTTGCGTTTAAAAATTAATTTTAAGAAAATGTTTTAATTCCATTTTTGATTGAAAATGTATCTTTTTATATAAAAATTTAACCACTTGGTTGAAAATTCAACTATTTGTTCAAAAACCCATCCCTTTGGTTAAAAATGTAACTACTTTGTTGAAGAAAATTCTTTTTTTTTTTAAGTATAATTTTTTTCATCAAAAATGTAACTATTATATTTTTGATTAAAAATTGGTCTTTTTAGTTAAAAATGTATCCCTTTGGTTAAAATTCGAATGTTTTGTTAACATTTTTTTTTAGTTAAAAAATCGATAAAAAAATGTTTTTATTCTATTTTTGGTTAGAAATGCATCTATTTTAATAAAAAATGTAACTATTTGGTTGAAAATTAAACCATTTGTTAAAAATTCATGTGTTTTGTTGAAAATTCGCCTTTTTCGGTAAAAACTTAATCTTCGTGGTTACAAATTTTTGGTTGAAAACTCAAATATTTGTTTGATAATTCTTCATTTTAGTTGAAAATTCATTCCTTTGGTTAAAATTAAACTATTTGGTTAAAAATTCTTTTTTTGGGTAAAAAATCGATTAAAATTTGTTTATTTCATCTTTGGTTAGAAATGCATCTCTTTTAATTAAAAATGTAACTATTTGGTTGAAAATTCATGTATTTTGTAAAAAATTGAACTGCGTGTTTTGAAATTTTTCATGTTAGTTAAAAAATTATCTTTTTTATTTGAAAATTCAACGGTTTTGTTGAAAATTTATCTTTTTAATTAGAAATTTAACTACTTTGTTGAAAACTCGTGTGCTTTGTTGAAAATTCGCGTTTTCGGTAGAAAATTAATCTTCTTTGTCGAAAATTCGACAATAATTGTATTAAAAAGTAATCCTGTTTGGCTGAAAATTTGTGTGAGTCTGGTTAAGGCGGATTAATCGATTACAATTTTATGTAATCCAGAGTAATCCTATACAATCCGGAGTAATCTTAGTTAATCCAGAGTAATTCCGATATTTTTGGAACTTGTTTTTTTCGTTGAAAATACATCTCTCTTTGTTTAGAAATGAATTCCTATTTGAAAATTCAACCGACAACTGAATCCTTAAATTTTCTAACTGTTTAAAATAATTTTAAATTTTTTCCAACTTCCAGGGCATCACCTCAAGCGGAACACGAGCAGCATCCTCCGGAGGAGGTTACTACACCGAAAATGGCCAAAACGGACCTCTGCCAACACCCCCAGGATCCGAAGGGTCTTCGACCTACGGAGAACACCAATTCGTCCTGGCAGCTCACAATCAAAAAGGCCCGGGCACAAGTAACTCTGACGCCTTCACGAGTCTCGTTTCTTCCTACTCCTCAGCAGGCGGCTATGCTGTTGATTATCATTCCGCGATGACTCCACCTTCCTCAGTCTCACCTCGAGACAAGCACCAGCAGCAACAGCAGCAGCAGCAACAGCAATTACATTCTGCTAGTGTCGTGAGCAGCTACGAGTCCGCGATCTACGGGGACCCGGTTCTTCGGCACCAGTACGAACCTGCACAACCCCTTCCTCTAAAACCTCAAGTTTACTCTGCAGCTGTTCATCCTAGCGCCCTGGATGCAGCCGCAGCCTATGCTTCTGCCAGCCTCGGTGAACAACCCCAATTTTATCACCATCCAGCTGGTCCCGGGTTTCACTTGTACCATCCGACGAACAAGACTGCGGCGAATAGCTGGTACAGCTCTGCCTCTTAGTAGCTTCCTCCAAGAACGGCTCGTACTTAATATATTAATTAAGTGACGCAATCGGGCAGTGCCCATTTGATCTCGGCCCCTCACTCAACCGAGGGTAATTGGTCCCTCACGCAACTGGGATGACTGGTCCCTCACGTAACCGAGTATCGGTCCCTCACGGAACTGAGATAATCGGTCCCTCACGCTACCAAGGTCCCTCACGCCACATCTCGAAGATCCCTCCCTCCCTCCTTTAATAAAACCATAACAAATATTTCAACCCCACAACCCTCCACTTAATGTACGTAATTTTTAGTTTCCAGAAATATATTGCTAGTTATTGCTAGTAGAATTAGACGGGGTGCCTGAGAACTTCCTTTTCAAAATTTCCTGATTTTTTCTTGACTTATTTGACGTTTTCCTTGATAATTAATATTCAAATATCGGCATTTTAATCTTGTAATACTTTTAACATAGAATGTTTTATGAATGGAATAAAAAAGTATTTCAGATACAATATTAATTTAATTAATATTAATAATCAAATTTATTAATTTATTTTAAACAAAAAAATGTTGGGGTTTTTACTATAAAATATGGCTTTTTAACAAAATACTTGAATTTTCAACAAAATAATTAAAATGATAAGTGCCATAGTTTATATTCCAATAAAAAAGAAGCAAGATATAGAAAAAAAAAGAATTTTAAAAACATAAGAACGAATTTTCAACAAATGAAAATGTTCCACTCAAGAAAGAAATAAAACTTTATCTGAACTGAATGACTTTGAAGAAGAAATTTTCAAAAAAAATTATATTTCTTACTTTCAGTAGTGAATTTTTCCGAAAGAATTGAAAGAATTTTGACTGTGAAAAGACGTATTTTTGCAAAAAATTATAATTCTGACTTGAAAGAATAAATTTTCGAAAAGAATTAAAACTTTGAATTGGAAACGGGACAATTTGAAAAAGAATTATAACAATAATTTTCACTTGGAAACGGTAAGTTTTTTAAGAAAATTATAATTACATCTTGAAACAGTCAAAATTTTCTAAAAGCATTACAATTTTTAATTGGAAACGGGATATTTTTGAAAAACAAGTATAATTCTGGCTTGAAAGAATAAATTTTCGAAAAAAATTAAAATTTTGAATTGAAAACGGGAAATTTATTTAAAGAATTATAATTAAAATAATAATTTTCACTTAGAAACGTATAAGTTTTTTAAGAAAATTATAATTATAACTTGAAACAGTGAAAATGTTCTAAAAGAATTACAATTTTAAATTGGAAACGGGAACTTTTTTTAAAGAATCTTAATTATAGCTTGAAACAGTTATTTTTCAAAAAAATTTCCCTTCGAAAAGGAAATTTTTTGAAAAGAATTACGACTTTGACTTGAAAACGGGATTTGAAAAGAATTATAATTCTGACTTGAAAGAGGAAATTTTTAAGAAGAATTATAATTCTTACTTGGAAGAAAACATTTTCAAAAAGAATTATAATTTTAAATTCAGACAGTAAATTTTTCTAATTCTGACTTGGAAGAAGAAATTTTCGAAAAAAAAATTTTGAATTGGAAACGGAATTTTTTTTAAAGAATTATAATTATAACTTAAACAAGAAGTTTTCAGGAAAAAAAACACTTTTCACTTGGAAACGGAAATTTGTTGAAAAGAATTTTAATTATAGCTTGAAACAGTTAATTTTCAACAAAAAATTCCGCTTAGAAACGGGAAATTTTTTAATAGAATTACGATTTTGATTCGGAAACGGGATTTGAGAAGAATTATAATTCTGAATTGAAAGATGAAATTTTCAAGAATTATAATTCTCATTTGGAAGAAAAAATTTTCGAAAAGAGTTATAATTCTGACTTCAAACAGTAAGTTTTTCTAATTCTGACTCGGAAGAAGAAATTATCGGAAAAAAAACATTTTGAATTGGAAACGGAATTTTTTTTTAAAGAATCATAATTATAATTATGACTTGAAGCAGGGAATTTTTCTAAAATAATAAAAATTTTGAATTAATTATAAACAAAAATAATTTCTTTTCTATTAAAGATGACTTTTTAACAAAATTCTTGAATTTTTAACAAAAGAATTAAATCTATGGTCCTATTTTCAACTTAAAATATAAGTACCCAACAAAAAAGTGTCATAGTTTAATTATCAACAAATAAAGATTTTCCACTCAATTTGAAACGGGAAATTTTTGAAAATAATTTTAATTATACATTGAAGCAGTTAATTTAAAAAAAGTTCTTCTTGGAAACGGGAAATTTTTGAAAAGAATTAAAAGGCTGACTTGGAAGAAGAAATTTTCGAGAAGAATTATAATTCTGACTTGAAATGGTCCATTGTTTTACAGAATTACAATTTTCAAAAAGGAATTTTCCAAAAGAATTAAAATTTTGAATTCTAGTGGCAAATTTTTAAAAAGAGTTACGATTTTGAGTTGGAAACGAGATATGAAAAGAATTATAATTCTGACTTGAAAGATGAAATTTTGAAGAAGAATTATAATTATAATTTTCGAAAAGAAACTAAAATTTTGAATTGGAAACGGAAAATTAAAAAATATATATAACTTAAAACAAGACATTTTCAGAAAAAATTACACTTTTCATTCGGAAACGGGAAATTTTTGAAACTAAATATAATTATGACTTTAAGCAGTGAATTTTTCTAAAGAAATTAAAATTTTGAATCAGTAGTTTAAATTCAAAAGGTCGAATTTTTGTGGCCAAAAAGGATAAACAGAAAAGAGAATGAATTTTTAAAGAAAAAATGAGTTTCTATGAAAAAAATTGAATTTGCAGTCCAAAAATACGAATTTTTTTCGACCAAAAAAGATGAAATTTGTACAAAAGTTGAAATTTCATCTATAAAAGATTTCAGTTCATTTTTCAAGGGCAAAACATAAATTATAAACAAAAAGTAAATTTTCTACGAAACAGTTAAATTTTCAACAAAACGGCAGAATTTTCTACCAAAAATATGACTTTTTAACAAAATTGTTTAATTTCTAACTAAAAATGATGAAATTTCTCTTATAACAGACGAATTTTTAATTTAAGAAAAAAAATGTTAATTAGTTTTAAATGTTAATTAGTTTCCATCCAAAAAAGATTTCATTTGACGAATTTTTAACAAAATAGATAAATTTGCAACCAAAAAGAATGTCTTTTTTAAAAAATTTGTTAAATTTTCAACCAAATAATAAGATTTATGACTGGAAAGAAACTTTTCAGGAGAATGTTTTTGCCCATTTTCAAAAATTACATACATGAGTTAAGTACGGTCCCTTATAAGGAGACAATTGCGAAAGTTAACAATTTTCTGTGTGGAGGTCCCTCAGCTGCGTGAGGGGAATTTCGGTGGAAAAAGCAGGTAAAGGGCGATCAAATGGGCATCGTCCAACGCAATCGAACCCAAAGTCCTTTCGAGCATATCATTTTGAATCCCCCTCTATCCCCGTGAAAAGCGAGAATAAAATCGTGTGTCTCAGGGCATTTAATGCTCTGCGATCATATCGAGTAAATATTCCTTGTATTATAATAAGTTATTGAACAAAGGAGATCCGACGAATCGGTTGAAAATCTAGTTCGGAATTCCAAAAGTGGATGACTCGAGTTTGTCTGCTGTATTGCAATTTGTTAAAGTTTTTTTTCTTAATCGGCAGGGTGTCTACCCGCTAGAAAAATCGGGAATTAAATTCAGTGACTGGGATTTTTTCATAAAATTTTACTAAAATTATTATTTTTTTTTTTTTTGTTATTACTCTAAAATCCGGTGCAGCATCAAGCAATGTTTACTTTGAACGAGAAATTGCTTTTAAAGAATTATAATTCTGACTTAGAAGAGGAAATTTTCGATAATAATTATAATATTTATTTTAAACAGGGAATTTTCGAGAAAAATGGTATTTTTGTGTTGAAACAGGAAATTTCCGAAGCAATTATATATAACTCTGAATTGGGTCGAAAAATTTTAAAAAGAAGTTTTTTATTCTTATCTGGAACAACGAGTTTTCGAATAGAATTATAATTCTTACTATAGGAACGGGGATTTTTGAAAAGAATTTAAATTCGGATTGGAATCAGTGAATTTTCCAAAAAAATTGAATTTTTACTTGGAACATGCAATTTTGGAAAATAATTATTAATCTGAATTGGAAGAAGGAATTTTCGAGAAGAATTGTACTTCTGACTTTTAATAGTGAGTTTTTAAAAAGAATTCTAATTCTATTCTCGAACATGGAATTTTCCAAATATTTGGAAACGGGAAATTATTAAAAAGAATTTTAATTACAGCTAGAAACAGTGAATTTAACAACAAAAATCCACTTGGCAACGGGAAATTTTTGAAAGCAATTATAATTCTGACTTGGAAAAGAAAATTTTCAAAAAGATTACAATTTTGAATTGTAAACGGGATATTTTTCAAGACAATTATAATAAATCTTGAAACAGTGAATTTTCAGAAAAAAAATATTTCAACTTGAAAGCGGGGAATTTTGGAAAAAGAATGATAATGCTTACTTGGAGCAAGAAGTTTTCAAACAAAATTATAATTATAGTTTGAAACAGTGAATTTTTTTTA
>JAWWLR010000148.1:10832175-10843144 GCA_035041075.1 Acraspis erinacei | reverse complement strand
ACTTAAAGTACAGATCCATTTGAAAAATGATTTATTCATTTATTTATATTTACAATTGATAAAATAATACTTTTTTTTATCAAAAATTTTCAATTCTAAACGCTTTTAATTTTTAATTATCAGGCCACCCTGATCTTTAACTATAATAATTGAATTTTTAATAAAAAACATAAGTTTTTAACCACAAATATTAATTTTTACTAAAAAAGACGTACTTCAAATGGTATTTTTTCAATTAGAAATTGAATAGTTAAATTTTTAGTACAAAAAAAGTAATATTCAACCAAAGAGATAAATTCTTAACTAAAATTATGGAACATTTAGCTGACCTAGATAAATTTTCAGTTAAAAAAATAATAATTAAAAAAAAATTGAGTTTGCTCTTGAAAAATGTCCCGAATTAAAAGAAAATAAGTTAATTTTTATGCAAACAGTTTTATTAACAACGAAATAGTCGAATTTTCAAACAAATAGTTGAATTTCAAATCCAAAAAGAAGAATTTTTTAAAAAGAGAGTTCAATTTTCAAGGAAAAAAGTTTATTTTCAACCAAGAAAGATGAATTTTTAACTAAAAATGTGTCCAGTTGTGAATTTAAATTTTATTTAAATGTTATATTTAAATAAAAAATGTTTCTTTTTATAATATACCAATTAAAAATGGAATTTAAATTTTATTTAAAAATGTAACGTATTATTTTTCAGTAATAATAATTCTTTTTTCAATAATTTACACGTATAAAATGGAAGCTTTTAATTCTTTTCAATAATACAATTTTAAATTTTATTTCGTTAATCCTCAAAAATTTTAAGTTTTCTAAAGTGAACAGTCATTCAAAAATGGTTTCTTAAAAAATATAACAACACGCTATAATTTCCATTTCTCTAAATTGGAGAATAAATCAATAAATTTGTAAATGTTCAAAATTATATAATTGCGGGCTACTTTCAATTAGAAACATATTTTTAATAAAAAAAAGTTTAAAATTCAGAAAAAATAATTATTTCTAAAAAAAATTGTTTTAACGATTTCAGTTAAAACAAAAATTTACTTTTAAAACTGGAAACAGTATCATTGTAGAGAATGTTTTCCCCGCAAAAATAAACCATCATTTATTAAAATTTAACCATTTTTTAAAAAACGACAAGAAACAATAATAAGAAGAAATTAAAGTACAAATCAATGGGTAAAATTTATATTTTTTCTACATTTTTTTTTTTTTTGGTACAACTACCCCAAATAAAAAAGGTGTACTTAAAATTGAAAACCTAAAATGGAAAATTTGTAAAGAAAATGATTTTTGAATTACACATTGTAAACTGAAAAATTGTACAGTTGTACTCAAAATTTTATTTTAAAGTCTTTTCATATTTATACTTGACTATTTATTTCAAAAAATTTATTTTCAAATTATTCAATTTTAAACGATTCGATATTTAAGTAAGATTTGAGATTGAATAAAAGCATTTAATGAAAAATCTATTAATTTAAAATTATTTGAAAACTGAAAATACTTTATAAAATGTCCATCGGTGACTTAAAACAGTTCAATTTTTAACGTCAATAATTTAAAAAAAACAATAAATCTATTTGATTATTTCCTGTTCTGTATTGATTCGAGTCTTGGTGTTTCCTTCGGTGCGTGAAGAAAAAAAAAAGACGTAATCACCTGAGTAATACCAGCTTGTACACTGGGTTCGCATACATAATTATAAAAGACACGCAAAGCTTTGTCCTGAATTCTGATCTGATGTACCTACGTTTAGAGACAGTGTAAACTCTACAGGGTGACCGAAAAACTCTATTTTTTCAGTTCCCTGTCTCTTCCCAGACTTAATTTTTCATTTTTCCTTCGCCATTAGTATTTAAAAATGAACAATTTTACTTTTTAATTTAATATTAGCGGGAATTAAAAAAAAATAGGAGAATTTCAAAGAACTCAGGATAAATTATTAATAAGAATGCAGGATGACTTAAAAAAGGAATTGAAAAAAATATTTGAAACCCTATTTTGATAAAATCTTAAACAATTCTGAAATCTGATACTTTCTAAAATCCTGGAAAATTTATTAAAATTTCTTCAAAGCTTTTAAAATCCTTTAAAACCATTGAAATCACTGGAAATCTGATTAAAACCTTTAAAATATTTTTAAACATCTTAAAACCCTAAAGTATTTCAAATCCTTTGAATTTTTAAAAACAACGGAACATTTTTTAAATAATTTAGTATCGTCTCCAATTATTACAATCTATTAAAAATAACGCAAGATATTTTAAATCCTTTTTTAAATCCCATGCATTTTTTAAAGCTGCTTAAAATTACAATTTCTTTTTTAAAAACCCTAAAACCTGCAAAAATTTCTTTATTCTAAGAAATTCTTTAAAAACACACCAATTTTTTTTTAAATGACCTAAAATCATTTAGAAACTTGTTGAAAATACCATAAAATCTTTCAAATCTTTTGGAATCTCTTTAAATTATTGACACCTATTAAAAAATTCTTGAAATCTTTTAAAGTGCTCTAAAATATTTAAAATCCTTTGAAATATTTTAAAATCCCTTGAAACTTTTGAAAAAGGTCTTGGAAATTCCTTTGAATTTATTAAATACCCTAAAATCTCTAAATGTCATAAAATTATTGACATATTTAAAAATACGTAACTTAAAATATTTAACATCGTATGAAGCCTTTGAAATATCTTTAAGCTTTAAAAAAAAACCTTGACATTATAAAAAATACTCTAAAATATTAAAAACCCTTTGAGTTTTCGCGATATTTTTTAAATCTCTTAAAGGGATTTCTAAAATACTCTACATTCTTTCGACTTTCTTGAAATTCCCTTCAAATTATTAAAATCAATTGAAAATTTCTTGTCAGTCTTTTAAAATATCCTAAAATCGTTGTAAATAAATTCTTTAAAATTCATTAGAGTTCTATAAAAATTTGTGAAATTCTATGAAATCTGATCAAATTTCCTAAAATTCTGAAAAATGTATTAAAATTGTCCGAGAACTTTTTAAAAAAAAACCTTAATTATAGATCCTATAAAATCGTGTTATATTCTCTGAAATTCTTTAAAACCCTAAGAAAATTACTTTAAATCCCTTTAAACTCATTCAAATCCTTGGACATCCTAAAAATCTCCTCCTGAAAATACCTTAGAATCTTTTAAAATCTACTGAAATATTTAAGATTATTTGAAACTTTCTATGGCTGTTAAAAATTCATTGGAATATTTTGAAGTATCCTAAAAGCATTAAAATCCTTTGGAATCTCTTCAAATTAATGAAATATATTACAAATAAATTCCTTGGAATCTTGTAAAATGACTTCAAATATTTTTAATCCTTTGAAATTAAAAAAAAAAACTGTTGGAAATTACTTGGAATTTCAACAAAACAAAAAAAAACACGAAAATCTTTTAAATTCTTTAAAATCCCTTTAAATCTATTAAAAATTTCTGGGACTCTTTTAAATTCACTAAAACCTTTAAAATTCCTTCAATTATTGAAATCTATTAAACATTTATTGGAATATTTTAAAATACCCTAAAATCTTTCAAATCCTATGGAACCCCTTAAAATTATTAAAATTTATTTAAAATTCATCGGAAACTTTTAAAATACCCTGAAATATCTCAAATCCTTTGGAATTCTTTAAAATGGCTGAAATCTTTAAAAATATCCTTAATCTTTCAAATCCGAGGGAATTCCTTAAAATTATAAAAAATTTATTTAAAATCCTTTGAAATTTTTTAAAATGCCCTCAAAGGTTTTAAATTCGTTAAAATCCCTTCAAATGATTAAAATCTATTTAAAATTCCTTGGAATCTTTTAAAATATCCTAAAATATTTCAAAATATTTTTAATCCCTACAAATTATTGAAATCTATTACAAATTTCTTGGAATAATTTTAAATACTCTAAGATCTTTAAAATCCTTTAGAATTCCTGAAAATTATTTAAATCTATTACAAATAAAGTAAGATATTTCAAATCCTTCTTTTTTTTGAAAATCTCTTCAATTTTTTTTAAAGCTATTTAAAATTCCTTAACATTTTTTTTAAATATCATAAAACCTTAACAAAATGTCTTGATATCCCTTCAAATTATTGAAATGAATTGAAAATTCTTTGTAATCTTTTTAAATTTCCTAAAATATTTTAAATCCGTTTAAATTAGTGAAATCTATTAAAGCTTAATGGGAATCTATTAAAATATTTTAAATCCCCAAGGAAGAATCCCTTAAAGTTATTAAAATCTGTTAAAAATTCTTTGGAATCTTTTAAAATAAAATTGGTAAAAATACTCTAAAATCTTTAAAATTGATTGAAATCCCTTCCAATTATTAAAATCTATTAAAAATAACGTATGATATTTTAAATCCTTTTTTTAATCCCTTGAATTTTTTTAAAGCTGCTTCAAAATCCCTTAGAACTTTTAAAAATACCCTAAAACCTTAAAAAGTGTCTTGATATCCCTTTAAATTATTAAAATCAATTGAAAATTCTTTGGAATCTTTTTAAATTCCCTAAAATGTTACAAAATATTTGAAATCTCTTCAAATCTTTGAAATCTATTAAAACTTTCTTAGAATCTTTTAAAATATCAAAAATTCTTAATATCCCAGGTAGAATCACTTAAAAATAATAAAAATCTATTTAAAATTCCTTGGAATATTTTAACATACCCTAAAATATTTTAAATCCTATAAGATCTTATGAAATCCCATTAAATTTTGCAAATAATTTTTAAGCTCTTTAACGTTTCTGGAAATTAAAAAAAAAATCTCTGAAATCTTTTAAATTCTTTGAAATCCCTTCAAATTATGAAAATCTATTGAAAATTCCTTGGGATTTTTTAAAATACATTAAATCTAATATTTCCCGAAATCCTGGAAAATTGATTAAAATATCTTGGAATATTTTAATATACCTTAAAATATTGCAGACCCTTTGAAATCTTTTGAAATTCCTTGAGATTTTTTTAAACTCTTTAAAATTACTTAGAATTTTTAAAAATACACTAAATCTAATTCTTCCTTAAATTCTTGAAAATTGATTAAAATATCTTGGAATATTTTGAAATACCTTAAAATATATCAGATCCTTTAAAATCTTTTGAAGTTCCTTGGGATTTTTTAAAACTCTTGAAAATTACTAGAAATTTTGTTAAATACCCTAAAATCCGTGAAATCGTTTGGAATCTTTTAAAACGCCATAAGATATTTTAGATCCTGTAAAATCCTTTAAAATCCCTTAATATTTTTTAAAGCTGTTAAAAATTTCTCGAAATTTGTAAAAATACTCTAAAATTTTTTTTAATTCATTAAAATCTCTTTAAATTATGAAAATCTATTTAAAATTCTTTGGAATCTTCTTTAAAATACCTTAAGATGTTTCAAAATCTTTGAAATTCTTTCAAATCTATTAAAACTTTCTTGGAATCTTTTAAAATATTACTCCCTAAAATATTACAAACCCTATGATATCTTGTGAAATCCCATGAAACTTTAAAACATTTTTCAAAGTCACATTTTTCACTGTCATTGTTAAAAATATCCTAAAATCTTGCAAAATAACCTCAAATATTTGGAATCCTTTGAAATACCTTCAAATTATTGAAATCTATTTTTAAAAATCCTTGAAGTCTTGAAAAAAAAACTAAAAAACTTTTTTAAAGCTCTTTAAAATTTCTGGAAAATTGTGAAAATCATCTAAAACCTTTTCAATTCTTTGAATATTTCAAATCCTGTAAAATCTTTTGAAATCCCTTGATATTTTTTTAAAGCTCTTGAAAATTTCTCAGAATTTGTAAAAATACTCTAAACTCTTTTAAATTCGTTAAAATACCGTTAAAATGATTAAAATCTATTTAAAATTCCTTGGAATCTTTTTAAATATCCTAAAATATTTTTAAATATTTGTAATCCTTTAAATTATTGAAATTTATTATACATTTTTTGGAATCTATTAAAATACCCTAAGATTTTTAAACACCTTTGGAATTCCTTAAAAATTATTCAAATCTATTAAAAATAACGTAAAGTATTTCATATATTTCCTTTTTTAAATCTCTTGATTTTTTTAAAGCAACTTGAAGTTCCTTAAAATTTTTAAAAATACCCCAAAACCTTAAAAAAACGTCTTGATATACCTTAAATTATTGAAATCAATTAAAAAACTCTTCGTAATCTCTTCAGATTCCCTAAAATATTTCCAATAATTTGAAATCCCTTCAAAGTATTGAAATCTATTAAAAATTCCTTGGAATCTTTCAAAATATCCTAAAATATTTCACACTCTTTAAAATATTTAAAAATACCAAATTATAAAATCCCATGAAAATACAATAAATCTAATATTTCCCGAAATCCTCGATAATTGATAAAAATATCTTGGAATATTTTAATATACCTTAAAATATTGCAGACCCTTTAAAATATTTTGAATACATTTTAAAATATTGCAGACCCTTTAAAATATTTTGAAATTCCTTTATATTTTTTAAAGCTCTTGAAAATTTCTTGGAATTTGTAAAAATATTCTAAAATCTTTTAAATTCGTTAAAATACCTTGAAATTATTAAAATCTATTTAAAATTTCTTGGAATCTTTGAAAATATCCTAAAATATTTCAAAATATTTGAAATCACTTTAAATAATTGAAATCTATTAAAAATTCTTTGGAATCTTTTAAAATATCCCAAAAACTTTAAAACTCATTAAAATATTAAAATCTATTAAAAATAACATAAGATATTTCAAATATTTCTTTTTTTTAAATCTCTTGAATTTTTTTAAAGCAACTTAAAATTCCTTACAATTTTTAAAAATACACCAAAATCTTAAAGAATGTCTTTATATACCTTAAATTATTGAAATCAATTGAAAATGCTTTGGAAGATTTTTAAATTCCCTAAAATATTTGAAATTCGTTCAAATGAGTGAAATCTATTAAAACTTCCTTGGAATCTTTTAAATCTTAAAAATTCCAAGGAATCCCTTAAAATTAATTAAATCTTTAAAAATTCCTTGGAATATTTTACAATAAAATTGTTAAAAATACTCTAAAATCTTCTAAATACTTTGAAATCCCTTTAAATTATTGAAATCATTAAAAATTCTTTGTAATCTTTTTTAATTCCCTAAAATATTTCCAATAATTTTAAATCCCTTCAAATTATTGGAATCTTTTTAAATACACTAAAATATTTAAAATACTCTGACATCCTATGAAACTTTTCAAATATCTGGGAAATTCATTGGAATTAAAAAAGAAAAAATCTTTAAAATACCTTCCAATTATTGAAATCTATTTTTAATTTCTTGGAATATTTTAAAATATCTTAAATTTTCTAAAATCCTTTGTAGTCCTTTAAAATTATTAAAATATATTCAAAATTCCTGCGAATATTTTTAAATATTAAATATTTCAAACCCTATAATAATATCTTTTGAAATCTCAAGAAACTTTGAAAAACTCATGGAAATTCCTTGGAATCTAAAAAAATCCTAAAACTTAAAATATCTTAAAATAGTTTTTAATGCTCTTGAAAATTTCTTGTAGTTTTTAAAAATACACTAAAAAAAATATTTCAAAAGAATTAGAAAAAAAGAAAAGAAAAGAGCACAGCCCTGAATTTAATAGCGGTTAACCCATGGGTCAATTTATTGAAAGAAAAGTGATTAAAGTCATTTTTTTCATTTTAAAAAGTATTTAAAAAGTTTCCTTGAAGTTCTTTGAAGAGAATATTTATCAGAAAATTTGAATTAATTAACAAAGCATAATAATTCTTTTCACTTGCCACTTTTTATTATTATTTTTTAACGTATAAGTCTAGGAACTTATTAAAATATAAACGAAGAGAAATATTTGAAGCAAAAATACGGTTTTGAATAAAAATTGAAAAGTCAATATTTCGAACTAATCATACCTGCTTATGCTTAATGTGTTTGCTGGCATAATGCTTTTCCAATATTGGATTTGGCTGTGCTCGCTTTGTTCTGGTTGTTTTTATTCCAAGCCACCTCCCCACTGGACTGAAGCAATACCTATTAAATAAATAAATTATGTGAATCACTACATAGTTTAAGGGCCATTTTTTTCCGCAAAAATATGGGGAAAAATAGAGGAATAATTTTTATAAATAAAATTATTGTAGGTACCATATTGAATTTAATATGAAAGGAATTCTCAACAAAATAGTTAAATTTTCAACCAAAGAGGTGAATTTTAAACTGAAATGATAAATGTTAAAACAAAAAGTTAATTTTTAACAAAGCAGTTTAACTTTCAAACAAAAAGATGAATTTATAAACCAAGAAGACTAAGTGCCTGTTTAAAAAGAAAAATTTTAAACAAAATAGTTAATTTTTCATTCAATGAAATTCATTTGTGACTCAAATGAACTAATTTCTCAACTAAAAAATATCAAAGTTCAAACAAAACTGAAATAGTTCAATTTTCAGTTAGATATATTATTTTTTATACAAAAAAAAATATTTGGAAAAAATAGTTAATTTTTCAGACAAAAAGAATAATTTTCTGCTAAAAAACATGAATTTTCAACAAAATAGTTAATGCTTCAACCAAAGAGATGCCCTTTCAAATGAAATGATAAATCTTCAAACAAAAACAAAATTTTTTATCAAAGTAGTTCAACTTTAAAAAAAATGAATTTTCAATCAAGAAGATAAATTTACCACAAAAAAAACGATTTTTCAAGCAAAAAAGATCAATTTAAAAAAAATGAATAGTTGAATTTTCAGTTAGATAGAATAATTTTCAATGGCAAAATACGAATTATTAACAAAATAGTTCACTTTTCAACCAGAGGTGAATTTTCAACCAAGAAGATTCAGTTTCTATTTTCATCGTTTAAAAATACTAATTTTCAAATGAAATTATTAGTGTTCAATCAAGAAAAGTTGAATTTTGAACAAAAAAGATGAACTTCAACCAAGAAAGTAAATTTTTTACCAGAAAAGACGGACGAATTTTCAACAAAAATACATGAATTTTCAATAAACTAGCTGAATTTTCAACAAAAAAGATGGATTTTCAACCAAAAATTAAATAGTTAAATTTTGAGTTGAAAATATTAATATTAAAAAAAAAAGAAAGATAAATTTTCGAGAAAATAGTTAATTTTTAACCCAAAGAAATTAATTTGCAACTGAAATGATAAACCTTTAAACAAAAAAATTAATTTTGGTCAAAGTAGTTCATAAATTTACTACGACACAAAAATGATTTTTTAACTAAAAAAAATTATCTTTCAACAAAAAATGGAATATGTGAATTTTCAGTTAGATATAATAATTTTTAATGACAAAATACAAATTTTGAAGAAAAGAGTTAATTTTTGAACCAAGTGTGATAAATCTTTTTAAAAAATTATTAACAAAATAGTTCAATTTTCAAAGAAAACGATGAATTTTCAACCAAGAAGATTCATTTTCTACAATCACGAATTTTCATTAAAATAGATCATTTATCATTTGAAAAGACAAATTTTAAATTGAAATTACAAATCTTCAATCAAAAAAATTAGTTTTTAATATTGAAGTTTCACTTCCAACCAAGAAAAGTTAAATTTAGTTGAAAAATGTCTACTAAAAAACACGAATTTTTAACGACATATTCAACACACATTTTTTCACATTTTTCAACCAAAGAGATGAGTTTACAACTTAAATGATCCATCTTTAAACAAAGAAAATTAATTTTTATTTAAGGATTTTAAATTTAACCAAGTATAGTTGAATTATTAACCAAAAATATGAATTTTCAACCCAGAAGATAGATTTTGTCCAAAAAACAACGATTTTTCAACAAAATACATGAATTTTCTACTAAAAAACTTTAATTTATAATCAAAAATGGAATAGCTGAATTTTCAGTTAGATAAATTAATTTTCATCGACAAAATATGACAAATTTTTTAGAAAAAAAATAATTTTTCAACCAAAGAAATGAATTTTGCAACTTAAATGATGATTCTTCAAACAAAACCAAAAAATAATTTTTAACAAAATAGTTCAACTTTCAACCAAGAAAAAATTCAACCAAAAATATGTTGAAGAAAATGTTGAATTTTCAACAAAAATGCATCAATTTTCAACCAAATAGTTGGAATTTTAACTAAAAAATATCAATATTTAACCAAAAATTGAATAGTGAAATTTTTAACCGGAGAGATGAATCTTTAACAAAAAATTAGTTTTTAAAAACCCAGTTTAACATTTAGCCAAATAACCGAATTTTCTACCAAAAAAATATCAATTTTTAACGAAGAATGTAATACAAAACAGATTAATTTTCAACTAAGTATACAGTTGAATTTTTGACAATAAAAAAACTAATTTTTTTAAAAAACAGTTGAATATTTAACAAGAATATTTTAAAATATTTTACACTTTCGGCCAAAACAGATTACTTTTTAAAAAAGAAGTAAATTTTCAACCAAGGAAAAGCAGTTTTCCACCATAAATATTACTTTTTAACAAGAGTTAATTTTCAATATAATTCTTAAATTTTCAAAGATAAACCTCGATTTTTTTAAAAAATAAGATATAAATTCTTAAAGAGGAATTCTTTAAAAAGGGGGAAAAGAGGGAAACGATTGCGAAGCCTGCATCAATAATCTACTTTGAGACAGGTAAACATGACTCATAAGTCCAAACTCTGATAACATCATGCCTTTATCACAGATAAATAATAGTTTTAAATCTAAAAATATTTCATTCAACAAAAATCAATTATTTTTCAAAAGTAAATATGAATTATTAATAGTAAAATTGAATTTTGGGCTATGAAAGCTTTTTTTAACGGATTAAAGATTTTTCACTTTCATAAAAAATCTCATAATGATTAATTAACTGTTGAATTTTAAGATAGATATTAGAGTCAACAGGTTTGAGATAAAGTCGTGAAACTTTAACCTTTAATCTCATTTAGGTGAGGGC
>JAWWLR010000148.1:10816314-10828391 GCA_035041075.1 Acraspis erinacei | reverse complement strand
TGATGATAAAAAATATATATAATTTTGAACAAGAAAGCTAAATTTTAAGCAAGAAATATGAATTTTCAACTAAATAGTTTCATTTTCAACAACAAAAGTTGTTTTTATCAAAAATAATACAGTTGAATTTTCAATTAAAAATTTAATTTTTAACAAACTAATAGTTGAATTTTTAACCAAATTGAACCCAATTTGTGAAACGCGAAGATTAATACTAATTTTCAACAAAATACATGAATTTTCAACTAAATAAAAAAAAGTTCACCCTAAATAAAATAGATAAGACGCATTTTTAACACAACGGTTAATTCCTCAACTAATATTCAAACAAAATAATAACATTAAACTAATAATAGTTAAAGTTTCAACGAAATAGTTGATTGAGAACAGTGCTGAATTTTCAACAAAAATGTTTATCTTCAATAAAAAAAGGAGAATTTTCGACAAAAAATATGAGTTTTGAACAATAAAATGTAAATTTTCAACCCAAAATGCCGAATTTTTTAACAAAACCATCGAGTTTTCTACCAAAAAAGATGACTTTTTGAATCCTCGAACAAAACAAAAATAATTTTCAAAAAAGAAGATAAAATTTTAACCAAAAGAGTTGAATTTTTAAACAAAACATAATAAAATTCAACTAGAAAAGTTACATTTTTAAGAAAAAAATTCGAATTAGAGCATCGTTAAATTGTCAACAAAAATGTTCATCTTCAATAAAAAAAAAACGAATTTTCGACAAAAAATATTACTTTTCAACATTAAAATGTAAATTTTCAATCCAAAAGGACGACTTTTCAACAAAACAGTCGAATTTTCTACCAAAAAAGATAACTTTTTAAATCCTTAAACAACAAAAAAATAATTTTCAAGAAAAGAGATGAAATTTCGACCAAAAAAGTTGGATTTTTAACCAAATAGTTGAATTAGAGCATCTTTTAATTTTTAACAAAAATGTTCATCTTCAATCAACAAAAAAAAATTTAAGATAAAAAATATGAACTTTTAACATTAAAATACAAAATTTCAACCAAAAAGGCCGAATTTTTTAAACTAAACAGTCAAATTTTCCACCAAACAATATGACTTTTTGAATGCTCAAACGCAACAAAAATAATTTTTAAAAAAGATGAAATTTCAACCAAAATAGTTGACTTTTTAAAGAAAACAGAATAATATTGAACTAATAACAGTTTCATTTTTAAGAAAAAAGTTGAATTAGAGCATCGTTAAATTTTCAACAACAATGTTCATCTTCAATCAAAAAAGACAAATTTTCGATAAAAAATATTAATTTTCAAAAATAAAAAAAAAATTCAATCCAAACGGCCGAATTTTTTAACAAAACAGTCGAATTTTCTAAAAAAAAAGGTGACTTTAACAAAATAGTTGAATCCTGAACCAAAACAAAAATAGTTTTCAATAAAAAAAGATGAAATTTCAACCAAAAGAGTTGAATTTTTAAACAAAACAGAATAAAATTCAACTAAAAACAACTGAATTTTTAACTAAATAGTTGAATTAAAGCATCGTTTAATTTTCAACAAAAAATTCAACTTCAATAAAAAATACACGAATTTTCGACAAAAAATATAACTTTTCAACATTAAAATGTAAATTTTCACACCAAAAGGACGAATTTTTTAACAAAACAATCGAATTTTCTACCAAAAAGATGACTTTTTAGACCCTCAAACAAAAACAAAATTAATTTTCAAAAAAGAAGATGAAATTTTAACCAAGAGATTTGAATTTTTAAAGAAAAGGCCGAATTTTTTAACTAAACACGAATTTTCTACTAAAAAGATGACTTTAACAAAATAGTTGAATCCTCAACCAAAACAAAAATAATTTTCAATAAAAAAGATGAAATTTAAACTAAAAGAGTTGAACTTTCAAAGAAAACAGAATAAAATTCAACTAAAAACAGTTTAATTTTTAAGAAAAAAGTTAAATTATCAAAAAAATGTTAATCTTCAATAAAAATTACACGAATTTTCGACAAAAAATATAACTTTTCAACATTAAAATGTAAATTTTCAAACCAAAAGGATGAATTTTTTAACAAAACAATCGAATTTTCTACCAAAAAATATGACTTTTTGAATCCTCAAACAACAAAAATAATTTTAAAAAAAGATGGAATTTCAACCAAAATAGTTGAATTTTTAAACAAAACAGAATTTAAAAAAAACTAAAAACAGTTTATTTAAAAAAAAGTTGAAGTAGAGCATCTTTGAATATTCAATAAAAATGCTCAACTTCAAATAAAAAAAGACGAATTTTCGACAAGAAATATGAGTTTTGAACATTAAAATATAAATTTTCAACCCAAAAGGTCGAAATTTTTAACAAAACAATCAAATTTTATACCAAAAAGATGACTTTTTGCACCCTCAAACAAAACAAAAATAATTTTCAAAAAAGAAGATGAAATTTTAACCAAGAGAGTTGATTTTTTAAACCAAAGGCCGAATTTTTTAACTAAACAGTCGAATTTTCTACAAAAAAGATGACTTCAACAAAATAGTTGGAACCTCAAAAAAAAAATAATAATTTTCAATAAAAAGATGAAATTTCAACAAAAACAGTTGAATTTTTAAACAAAACAGAATAAAATTTTTCAATAAAAAAGACGAATTTTCGACCAAAAAAATGACTTTTCAACATCAAAAAATAAATTGTCAATCCAAAGGGCGAACTTTTAACAAAACAGTCGAATTTTCGACAAAAAAACATTATTTTAACAAAATAGTTGAATCCACAACCAAAACAAAAATAATTTTCAATAATAAAAGATGAAAATATAACCAAAAGAGTTGACATTTCAAATTCAACCAAATAAAATAGTTAAATTAGAAAAGTGTTGAATTTTCAACAAAAAAGTTCATCAATAAAAAAGATGAATTTTCCATCAAAAATACTTTTAAAAAAGAAATTTTCAATCCAGAAGGCCGAATTTTTTAACTAAACAGTCGAATTTTCTACCAAAAAGATGACTTTTTGAATCCTCAAACAAAACAAAAATAATTTTCAAATAAAAAGATAAAATTTCAACCAAAAGATTTGAATTTTTAAATAAAACAGAATAAAATTCCACCAAAAAAAATTAAATTTTTTAACAAAAAATTTAATTAAAACAGTGTTGAACTTCCAAAGAAAATGTTCATATTCAAGCAAAAAAGCGAATTTTCTACAATAAATATGTATTTTCAACGTTAAAACATCAATTTTCAAACCAAAAGGATGAATTTTTTAAACAAAACAATCGAAATAATTTTCAAAAAAGAAGATAAAATTTCAGCCAAAAGATTTGAAGTTTTAAACAAAACAGAATAAAATTCAACTAAAAACAATTGATTTTTTAACCAAATAATTGAACTAGAGCATCGTTTAATTTTCAACAAAAATGTTCATCTTCAATCAAAAAAGACGAATTTCCGACCAAAAAAATGACTTCAACATAAAAAAATAAATTCTCAATCCAAACGGAAGAATTTTTAACAAAACAGTCAAAGTTTCGACAAAACAGTTCCTCAATAAAAAAGATGAATTTTCCATCAAAAATACTTAAAAAAAAGAAATGTCCAATCCAAAAGGATTAATTTTCAATAAAACAGTTGAATTTTCAGCCAAAGAGACGGACTTTCTACAAGAAAGACAAATGAAATAGTTACATTTTCAGGTTAAAAAAATTTACTTTCAACAAAAAAAGAAAAGATTTTTCAACAAAATAGTTAAATTTTTCACCAAAGTAATGAATTTTTAACTAAAACAATCAATTTTCAAAGAAAAATGAAACGGGGAGAAAAATTTTCAGCTAAAATTAGGAGTCATCAACAAAAAATTAATTTTTAACCAAAAATGATCGAATTTCAGCCAAAAGAGATTAATTTCCAAATCAAAAAGAGGAATTTAAAAAAAAACCAGTTTAATTTTGAACTAAGAAATATTACTTTTTAGTAAAACTTGAGAATTTTGCACCAAGAGATTAATTTTTAAACAAACATATAAAAATGGACTTTTCAATAATAAATAATTAACATTCCAAGATAAAATACTTGGATTTCCTGATCAAGTTGTTTAATTCAGTTCACAGATAAAAAAATTAGAAAATGGAGAAGTTTCTTTTTTTTTTAAACAGGGGAACGAGTTCCTTTTTTTTATGGGAAACGAGGCGAAAGCGTCTAAATTCTGCATTTACTGCTTTCCCAATTCAAAGTTGTTTTTCAACCGACTTGAATTTGAATTTAAATGATGCTCAATTCTGGAACACTGTTTATTTGAAATAAGAAACCCGGAAACTACTAGCATTTGCATGAAACTAGGGAAAAGCTATTAGAAAATACGGGAAATAATACAACAAAAACGGAACGACTTGAAAGAACCGTACTCTGGAAGAACTGTTCAATATTAATTCTTGAATTCAACAAAGAATGAGTAAGAATTCTCAGTTTTTAAATTTATCTCGGATTGCGAGGCACTATTTACAGCCAATTAAATCAGTCACGTCGAAAATTTACATTTTTTAGTAGAAAATTCAACTTTTTTGGTCAAAATTCATGTATTTTCTTGAAAATTCGTCTTTTTTGCATATAATAAACCCTTTTTTTTAGATTTTTTTGTTGAGTTGAGAATTAATCTTTTTTAACTGAAAATTTAACTTCCATATTTTATTGATTATTTACCTTTTTGCCAGGAATTAATTTGTACGGTTGAAATCTCTCTTATTATTCTCTTTTGTTAGGAATTTTCTCATCCTGGTTAAAAAATTCTAATATTTGGTTTAATATTCGTCTGTTTTACTACAAAATTGATCTTCGTTGTCGAACTGCTTAATTAAAAACTAATTTTTATCTTCAAATATTAATTTCCTTTGTTAAAAAATCTAACTGAAAATTCTTTTTTTTCTGTTGAAAATGAATATTTCTGGTTGAAAATTCATTTTTTTGTTGTTGAAGATTCATAATTACATTTGAAATTTCATGTCCTTTAGTTGAAAATTCCATTTATTCTTTTTTTAATGTAATCATTTGAATTAAAAATCCATATTTTAGGTTAAAAATTAAACTATTTTGTCAAAAATTCTCCTTTTAGTATAAAATTGAACTTCTTGATTGAAAATTCATCTTTTCTTTTAAAAATTCATTTTTTTCGAAAATAAACTATTCGGTCAAAATTTTTTGTTAGTAAAAGATTGATCATTTTATTCTAAAATTAATTTATTTTTGTTGATAATTTAACTTTTGTGTAGAAAATTCTTTTTTTTCAGCAGAATTATAACTATTTTAGATGAAAATCCATTTCTACGGTTAACAATTAATCCATTATGTTAAAAATTCATCTTTTTGTTTGTCGATTTTTTTCAAAAAATAAACTATTTGGTTAAAAATTATTTTTTTTTTTTAGTAAAAATTTTAAAATTAGAAATTAGAAAATTCTGTTTTCTCGGCAGAAATATAACTATTTTAGTTGAAAATCCATTTCTACGGTTAAAAATTAAACCATTTTGTTAAAAAATCTTCCTTTTGGTTGAAGATTCATTTTTTTGTTTAAAAAATAAACTATTTGGTTAAAAATTATTTTTTTTTTTTAGTAAAAGATTCATCATTTTATTCTAAAACTAATTTATTTTTGTTGATAATTTAATTTTTGTTTAGAAAATTCTTTTTTTCGGCAGAATTATAACTATTTTAGTTGAAAATCCATTTCTACGGTTAAAAATTAAACAATTTTGTTAAAAATTCATCTTTTTGGTTGAAGATTTTTTTTCAAAAAATAAACTATTTGGTTAAAAATTATTTTTTTTTTTTTCGTAAAATATTCATCATTTTATTTGAAAACTAATTTATTTTTCTTGATAATTTAAATATTTTGTAGAAATATATTTTTTTTTCGATCAAAATTAAACCATTTGGTTAAAAATCTTTCTTTTGGGTAGAAGACTAATCTTTTTGAAAACAAAATTTTTTTGTTGAAAATTCATCATTTTATTTGAAAAATCATTTTTTTAAATTAGTTTTTAGATTTTAAATTCTTCTTTTGTATTTGGAAATTAATTATTAATATATAATATAATTAATATATAATACAATAATATAATATAATTCCTTTGGTTGAAAATTCGTCTTTTCGCGGTTGAAGATTAATCTTTTTGATTGAAAATTGATCTTTCTAATTAAATATTTATTTCAACGATTAAAATTTTAAATATTTGGTTATAAATTAATCTTCTTTGTTGAATATTCATCCTTTTGTTTTAAAAATCAACTATTTGTTGACAAATTAATTTTTTGGTCGAAGATTTATCATTTTACTTCAAAGTTAATTTCTTTTAGTTGAAAATCCAACTATTTTATTGAAAATTAAAGTTTGTGGTTTGAAAATAAATCTCTTTGGTTGAGGATTCAACCATTTTATTGAAAATGATCATCTTCTTGATTAAAAATCAATTAATTGTTTAGAAAATCTAAGTTTTTAGCTTTATTTTAAACTGCGAGACACTAATGAAATCAATTTACTTTATTGGTATAAAAATTTATCTTTTTTATGCAAATTTTATCTTTTTGGGTGAAAAATTGTATAAAATTAATCTTGTTGGTTGAAAAGCAAACTGCTTTATTAAAAATTCAATTTTTAGTTAATAATGTAACTATTTTGTTAACAAAATTATTATTTTGTCCGAAAATCTTCTTTTGTGGTAGAAAACTAACATTTTTTAATTAAAAATCATCTTTTTGTGTAAAAAATAAATTATTTGGCTAATTTTTTTTAAAGATTCATCATTTTATTTGAAATTTCCATTTTTTGTTGTTGAAAATTCATTTTTTTTAATATAATAATTTTAGTTTAAAATCCATATCTTTGGTGAAAAACCAAAGTATTTGGTCAAAAATTCTTCTTTTTTTTTGTAGAAACTTTATATTCTTGATTCAAAACTCATCTTTCTGATTAATTTTTTTGTTTGAAAAATAAACTATTTGGTTAACAATTTATATTTTGTGTTGAAGATTAACTTCTCTGGTTAAATATTACATTATTTTGTTAAAAATTAATATTTTTGGTAGAAGATTAATTTTTTTAATTAGAAAATTCAACAATTGTGTTGAAAATTCTTTGTTTTTTAAAATTAATGATCTTGGTTCAAAGTTGAACTGTTTAATTAAGAACTCCTTTCTTTGGTTTCAAATTGAACTATTTTGTTGAAAATTCTTCTTTTTTTTGCTTAAAAAATAATTCATCATTTTTCTGACTGAAAATTGATTTCTTAGATTAAAATTTTGTTGAAAATGAATCTTTTTGATTGAAAAATAAATATTTTTTATTAAGAATTTGACTATTTTGTTGAAAATTCATCTTTTTTAAAAAAAATCAACTATTTGGCTAAAAATGGATTGTTTGGTAGTATTTTAACTTTATAATATTTTATTAATTTTAGTTTAAATATTTTATTTTGTTAAAACTATTTTGTAGAAAACTCTTCTTTTTTGGTCAAAAAGTAGATTTCTCAATTGAAAATTCATCTTTTTTTAAATTAATTTCTTTGGTTAAGAATTTAATGATTGTTAATTTTTTTAAATTCGTATTAAGATTTCCTGCAAATTATTTATCCTTTTTGTTTTCAAAATCCACTATTTGGTTAAAAATTCAACTATGTGATGGAAAATACACCTTTTTGTTATAAAAATTAATCTCATTTCTTGAGGATTCAACTATTTGATAAAAATATTAATCTTTTTTAGGCAGTAGAAAATCAAGAACTTGTTAGGGAATTGTCAGTTTTTAATTTTATCTGAGACTGCGAAAGCACTATTTACAGCCAATGAAATCGGTGATTCCAGGGATCGAGTGTTAGTCACCCAATTGTCATAATCACAACTTCAAAACATCTTTCGCACTTTACTAATTACGAACAAGGGTACCCATAGAAAGAAGGTCGAGGCGTCGGCAGTTTTCACTCCAAATTTGAAAGCTAATGACGCTAATGACTCTTTCCAAACAGCCCTAACGGTAAAATGAGCCAATCAACGCAATCAACTATTGGAGAAAATGAAAAATTAACCTTGCTTCCGAGTCAGAACCGCACCTCGCCGCACACTTTTAAATGAGGTAAAAAAACGTAGGAAAAAGTCACTGTACCTTTCGATCGCGAATCGAAGGCCCAAGAGGATGATGGCCATAGGAATTGGAAATAATAAGTGCCTATAGTCCGCATAATTATTAGTCGAATTCGGCGCGATGTCGTCCCACGTCGTGTTCGGAGGTAACCAAATATCAGGTGACCAAAAGCTGGATGAAATATTTGTGAGAATATCCATTGTTGAAGCTCGCGAGAGCGCGATTTCTCAGACTTTTGGGCTCAACGAGAGCCGCTTCACTTTTTCCAAAAAATCGTTAGGATATAGTTCACTAACTGTCTTTTTCCTATACACCAACTCCCCCTCAAACACCATGCACCCACTCAAACACCGAACTACAGACAGACCAGTTCACTTCCACGGTTCCACCCCAAGTCCGAGATTCCGAGATTCCGAGCACCGAGCCCGAGGTTCGGCTTCCGAACCGTTCTTGAGTGATCCCGAAGTCCTCCGAATGCTTCCGAGCTCGCCAGCTAGACAAATTGGCGGTAAATCTGAGACTTTTTGAATGCTCAACACGGAGTTTAGGGATCATCCACAAATTCCGCAAGGTGATTTTTTACCATTTTCAACCCTCCTTCTATTACATTTTTTTTATTAAAATAGACCTTTGTATGGTTGAAAATTAATTTCTTTAACCAAAACTGGAACTATTTAATTTTTAGTTGAAAATTGATTTTTTTTTTTGAAAATTTATCTCTTTTGATAGAAATTTAATGAATTTTTTGTTTAAAAATGCAACAGTTTAGCTACCAATTAATCTCTTTTGATTGAAAATACAACTCATTTCAAGTGTTTGGTTCAAAACCCTAAATTTTTGTTTAAAATTCATTTCTTTAGTCGAAAATTCAAAAATTCTGGTAGAAATTCGTTTTTTGGTCGAAAATTAATTTTTATTTACCAAATGTTTGACTATTTCATTTTATGTAGGAAATTGATTTTTTTAGTTAAAAATTTAACAATCTGGTTGAAAATCCATTTATTTTGTTGAAGATTCATAATTTTATTTTAAAATTCATTTCTTTGGTTGAAAATAAACATTTTTATAAAAATAAATTTAATCTATTTCATGTCCGGTTTAAAATCGATGTTTTTTGTTTAAATCTTTCATTATTTTTTTTAAATACCAGTGTATTTGACAATTAATCTTTTTTTATTGAAAATTAAACTTTTTAGTTAAAAATTAATTTCTTTAATTGATAATTCAAACACTTTTACGCAAGATTGGTTGAAAGCTCCGACATTGAAAAAAATGGTTTTCTTTTGGTTGAAAATTAATTTTTTTTTAAACAAAATTTGAACTATTTCATTATTTTGTTACCAATCGCAGTTTAGTTGAGAATTAATCTCTTTTTATTAAAAATTCAGCTGTTTTGTTGAAAATTCATTTCTTTTATTGAAAATTCAACAATTCTGTTTGAAAATTGGTACTTTTAGTCAAAAATTAATTTTTAAACCAAAAGTTTAATTATTTCATGTTTGTTTGGAAATTTATAATTTTATTTTTAACTTCATTTCTTAGAAGAAAATTAATATTTTTTTAAAATTTGCTTTTTTTATTGAAAATTAATTTTGTTAATCGAAACTTTAACTATTTCATTTTTGGTATGAAACTATTTTGTTGAAAATTCATTCTTTTGGTTGAAGATTCATCGCATTAGTTTAAAATTGATTTATTTTTATTTAAAAATAATTTCTTTAGTTGATAATTCAAAAATTCGCTTTTTTAGACAAAAATTAATTTTTTTGCTAAAAGTTTAACTATTTCATTTTTTGTTTGAAATTTATCTTTTTTAGTCGAAACTTTAACTATTTGCTTGAGAATTCATTTATTTTTTTGAAGATAATTTTATTTACAAATTTATTTTTTTTGGCTGAAAATAAACATTAAAAAAAATTGTTTTCTTTTAGTTGAAAATTAATGTTTTTAACCGAAATTTAATTTTTGGTTGTACATTTCATTATTTTATTAAAAATTTATTTCATTGGTTGAAGATTCATCATCTCATTTTAAATTTTATATATTTGCTGGTAAATTAAACAATTTTGTGAAAAAACTTTTTTTGGTTGAAAATACTTTTTTTAATCAAAACTTAAACTATTTCATTTCTGCTTGAAAATGTATCTTTTAAAAATTTAATTAGCTTGTTGGAAAATCACTTCGTTTAGAAGAAATTTAATCTTTTTTTGTTAGAAATGTAACTGTTTGGTTGATAATTAAACCTTTTTGGTTAATAATTCACCTATAATGTTAAAAATTCGTTATTTTTTTAGTTCAAAATTCGTAATTTCAGTTTAAAATTAATGTGTTCTGTTAAAAATGAAAGAATTCTGTTTAAAATAATTAAATTGTTTAAAAATTAATCATTGCTGTTTAAAATTAATCATTGCTGTTTAAAATTAATTAATTTGTTTAGAAATTAAACATTGATGTTTAAAATTAATTTCTTTGGTTGTTAATATTTTTTTAACCGAACACTTAACTATTTCATTTTTGGTTGAAAATCAATATTTTTTTGATAAAAATTGATTTTTTGTTGTTAAAAATTTAATTATTTTGGTTAAAAATACAACAGTTTAGCTGGAAATTAATATTTTATTTAAAATTCAACTATTTTGTTGAAAACTCCTTTTTTACTTGAAAATTTGTCTTTTGGGTTTAAAAATTCATCTCTTGATAGAAATTTTATCTTGCTTAGTTGAAACTTCAAGTGTTTGGATAAAAATTAATTTGTTTTGATTGAAGATTTAACTATTCTGATGAAAATTCTTTTTTTTTGCTTGTTTAAAATTTTATTATTTTAGTTTAAAATTTATTTCTTCGGTTGAAAATTAAACACTATTTATTTTATTTTATTTTATATTTTGTTAAAAATTCGTTTAAAATGCAGCTGTTTGGTTGAAAATGAATTTTTTTTATTGAAAATTTAACTATTTTATTGAACATTCCTTTTTTTGGCTGAGGATTTATCATTTTAGTTTAAAATTCATTTCTTTGGTTACAAATTAAAATTTTTTTTAAATTAATTTTTTGTTTAAAAATTAAATTTTCCATCGAACGTTTCACTATTTCATTTTCGGTTGAATATAGTTTATTTTTGGTTGGAAGATTTTGTGGAAAATTCATCTTAATTAGTAGAAATTTAACCTTTTTTAGTTACAAGTTCAACTTTTTGGTTTAAAATTAATTTGTTTTGATTGAAAGAAAATTGAAAATTCTTTTTTTTTTGTTTGAAAATTCATAATTTTTATTTAAAATTAATTTCTTTGGTTAACTATTAAACAATTTTGTTAAAAATTCCTTTTTTGTTTAATATGAATTTTTTTAACGAAAAGTTTATTATCTCATTTTTGTTTTAAACTTGATTTGTTTCGGTTGAAAATTTTATTATTTTGCTGAAAATTCATTTCATTTAGATGACATTTTTGTTCACCGGTTTTCGAAAAATACTTGGATTTAATCCAAAATACCTAGAATCAATGAAGCAACTATGGATTCATGGGGATATGCAGTGATTCGTGAACTGATTTGCACTGAATAGGAACTATCAATAGATAATAACCGTTTTTTAATGACATTAGAGGAAGAAAAAAGTAATAGCAATGTGATTAAAGAGAGGGCAAAGGTAAAAAGTGTAGGAAAAAGGGATTAGTTAAGGCAAGGAAAAGAACAGTTTAGAGAACAGGTCAGAAATATCTAAATGGGAGAAGGAAATGTGGACGAGGAGATAGAAAAAATTATAGAAGAAATTAAAATAGGATTAGAGTGCATAAATAAAAATGACGTTAGTAAATAGGGGAATAGAAGTGGATGGGATGAGGATTGTAAAGAGAAAAGGAAGGAGGACAAAAAGGAATTAAAGAAGTGGAGAAAAGAAAAAAGTAATGGGGAAGAATATAGGAGAAAAAAGAAAGAGTATTCTGAATTGTGTGATCAAA
>JAWWLR010000148.1:10749214-10773950 GCA_035041075.1 Acraspis erinacei | reverse complement strand
CAGAATGAAAGGGAATTCGCAGCCGACAATTTCGATAAATAAATCGAATTCTCAATTTGAAAACCTGATGAATCAAGGCAGTTCTGAGGTTCGTATAGCTTCAGTTAGAAAAGATTACTTTCATTCTTCCTTGTCAACCGACTCACAAGTAAATCACGCATGTCCAGGAACATCACAATATGCAGCTATGTATGGAAACAAGCCTTTGGCACTTTTAATTACATATAAAACTTCAACATCCTTCAAAATCACAATCCCAAAAGTCTATAAAATTCCTTAAAACTCCACGTCAACATTTTAAATTTCTTATAATCCCTTAACGTTCCTGAAAAACCGTTCAAATTCATTCAAATCCCACATTATTTAAAATCCCTTACAACATTCTTTTAAAAAACTGTCAAAATTTCTATGAGCCTCTTAAAATTTCTAAAAATTCCGACAAAACCTTGTAGATCCTTTACAATTCTCAAAAATGTCGAAAAAATTCCAGAACAATTAAAATCCCTTAATAATGCATTAAAATCATATAAGTCTCTTGAAATTTTCCGAAATTCCTGGAAAAACTTTAGGGCCTCTTTAAATCTGTTCAAATCCCTTAAAATCACTTAAAATTTGACAAAGTCCCTTCACATTTTTAGAAACCTCTGACTTTCTTTTTATTTCAAAGACAATATTAAAAATCCCTAAAAATTCTTTAAAATGGCTTGAAATTCCTTTCAATCTCTTTAAAGATTTTTAAACTTCTTGAAATTAATGAATGAATATCGTATAGTTGTTCTGCTGGTTTTTTGTCGTGCTAGCCACTTAACTAGTTAATGCTACTACTTCAATTATTATTGAAATAAACTGATTTGTGACATGAAATAATTGAATGGTTATGATGAATAATAAAACCAGCAGTACATTGGTTACTTACTAAATAGTTTGCCCAATAATCTATTTTTTAGTGTAGGGTATTGAAGATTACCTAATGAAGCTAAAATTTGTAATTTCATAAATAAGATATAATCAACAAAGCTCTTATCACTCGAGCACAGGATCTAAATGATACTATTGATTGGACCAAATCCTTGCAGATAATTTGAGTTTATTTCTTATGTGTTTAAAAATATAATTAAAAAAATTTTTTTCACAATAATATATTTGTATTACTTCGTGTTTCAACAGTACAAAGTGCTCACTGTTTTTTTAATATTTTAACAATAAAAAAACAAACTTAAAACAAGATTTTAGGTGTATTTTTTAAGAATATACTTGGAATATATTGTAATATATTGAAATAAATCCTCCCAAGTTATCGAAATTAGAGAATTTTGAGGATCTCGAAAATTTCTCTTTTCAAAGCAACCGTAAGAGAAATTAATCAATTTAAAAATAATAATAATAAGAACTAGAGTAATTTTAGGCTCACTTGTATTTTAATATAATTAGGTAATTCAGTGTTCTTAACATTTTTGGCATTCAGAGCCAGCATATCATCTCACATATAGCAAATATTGCTATAGTAATGGCGAAGACGAACGCAAGAAACGAAAAATCACGTTCGGTTTGGAATTCAACAACTTTCGCGGTTGCCATAGAAAAGTCGAAAAGTTGAAGAGGGCAGCACCTCGATATGGTCGAAAATATAGTTAGATTTATACAGGGTGTCCCAGACTCAAGTGTCCGGACTTATATGGCTGTATAAAACGAAAACTAATAAATCGAAAATTCCTTTTTCAAAAATCAGTTGAGGCTTTAGTTTTTGAGATACAAAAGATTTAATCTGGACCAATGGGGAACGCGTTATAAGCAGTCCCGTGTGTGTGATCAGGAGTACCACTTCGTGTAGTGACCGCTGTTCTCCTGTCGCTAACCCCACCTCGACGCTCTCTCACTAACACTACGCTGGACTTCCGCTCACGTACGCGCGTCTATTTATACCCCGCTCCTGATTAGTCCAGCCTAAACATTTTCTATCTCAAGAACTAAAACTTCAACTGATTTTTGGAAAAGGAATTTTCGATTTATTATTTAAATTTGTATACGGTATATAAGTCCGGTCGGGGGATCCAAATTTCGTTGCCCCAATCACTTTTAATAATGTTTGCATGCTCATTTCTTTTCGTTTCTTTAATTCTCTCAAATACAATTTTTTAAATAGAACTTCTCAAAATCATCAGAGTCAATTGTCTTCATGTGTATTTTACTTTTACACACAAGAAACTTCTATCAAACAAAGATTCAAAAAATGTGATACTTGTATTACGCCGAATGAATGAGTTTATAGTTTAAAAAAAAGTGTCGAGTTAACAAAAGGCACTCGAATAATCTTTATTCAAAGTATGGAAAAATTAGGTTACAATATGAGAAATAACTGACTTGCACTGGTTAAAAGCGCTGCAAATATAGCCCAAATTAGTAGAGGCAAACGTCTAAGAGGTCAACTATTACATTTGAGAGAAATTAAGAAGATTTTTGATTATTATGATTATATGAATTTAAGCAAAAAAATGCTAAAAATTTCCTGTTTTTGTAAATTATAAAAATGCGATAAAGAATAAAAGAAATAATAATACGGTTTTATATATTTGAATTTCTGTAGGAACTAAATTTTTTTTAAAGAATTTAATTATTCAATTTTTGTTGAAAATGTATGTATTGCAATGAAAATTCATATTTCTTTCTAAAAAAATTCAAATTTTAGAATGGAAATTAAACTTCTTGGTTAAAAGTTTAACAATTTGTTAAAAGATAATTTTGTTCGTTGCAGATTTGTCTCTTTGGTTGAAAATGTAACTTTTTTGTTGAAAACTCGTCTTTCTTACCAATAAATTAATCTTCTCGGTTGAAGATTCATCTAATTCGTTAAGAGTTCAACTATTCTGTTAAAAGTTCGCCTTTTTGGTTGTATTGAACGCCTTTTTATGTAAATTAAAAGAATTTTTCGATTCAAAAATCAGTTATTAAATACTTCGCTTTTTTTGAAAATTGATCATTTTACTTAAAAATTCATCTGCTTGTTTTAAGATGTGATTATTTTATTGAAAATTCGTCTTTTTGGTAAACGCAATTAATTTCTTTTATTTAAAAATAAAAAATGAAACTCTTTATTGAAATATCAATAACGCATTATATTTTTCGTTAAAGCGAAGATTTTTTGTTTGAAATTTTAAATGAGGTCAAGTCTCTAAGCCCTCAATTTTTTCTTCAGAACAGCTTTATGTTTCGAAATGCTTCAATAAATAAAAATTGGCCTCATTACTTTGAAAAATACAGAAAATCTTTAATCACTCATAATGCGGAGTGGGATAGGGAATAGTATATATATAGACTGAAATATTTTCAATAGTATCCGTTCATTTTCGAAGTTACCATCCAAATTCTTTAAAAAAAGTTCGTAATTCTGAAAAAGTATAAAATTCCTCAAGAAAATGAGGGTCATGATTGGTATTCCAATCTTCATCGTGGCGGGTTTTCCAGCATTTTTCAGTAAGTATCTATTTTGATGAACATTCGCAATTCTTTGGCTCCAAATTAATTTTTGTAAATAAAAATCTGAATATTGTATTTTTTGCTGAAAATGCATATTTCTTTTTTTAAGATTTAACATTTTGATTAATTTTTGTTCCTTTTTTGCATAAAAAACTCTTAGAAAATTCTCCTTTTTGGTTTAAATTTGATTATTTTTTAGAAACGATAAAAAATTATGTTCAAAATTCAGCAATTTAGTACATAATTTGTTTTTTTAATGTTGAAAATTCAAATATTTGAATATAAAATTCAACTATTGAAATGAAAATTAATTTTTTAGCTGAAAATTCATATTTCTGGATTTAAAGTTTCACAATTTGGTGCGAATTTTCGTTAGTGAATGGCTCATATAACTTTTGGTAGAATTTTTTTGTCGATTATTTATAATTTTATTAGAAAATTCATCCCTTAGGCTAAAAATTACTTTTTTGTCTGATCGTAGAAAATCAATCTTCTATATCGAAAATTCAAGAGAAAAGGTTAAAAATATACTATATATTTCGGAAAATCTTTCCACATTTTGAATTTTCCTTATACCTATTATATTTCCTAAAATTCCGAAATATTTTTTAAACTAACTCGAATTTTGCTGAACATTTTTAATTATCTTTAAAATTAAAAAATTATTTTAAAATCGCTTAAAAATTTTATTTCTCTTAAATAATTTAAGAAAACCTTAAACCTAACCATTTCTTTTAAAAAATATATTTTTTAAATAAAAAAAAATCTTTTAAAAATCATTAAAAGAACCTTAAGCCTTAAACTTTAGAGAAATAATTACAAACTTTCCTAGAAATATTACGTTTTGTCAAAAAGGTTTTAATGTGTTTGTCAAAACTCTACATTTGGTTAAAAAATTTAAATCAAGTTTTAAACTTTCCAAAACTTCTAAACCTTCTAGATATCTTTTTAAATTTCCTCTTAAAATTAATTTTCGTAAACAGAAAATCATTTGAAATTTAACCTAATGCAATAGATTCTCAACGAAGAAAATAAATTTTTAAACTAAAAGATTTAATGTCTATTAGAAAAAAATTTCGACGATAACTGATAGGGCAAAATTTTTAGTCAAAAAAATTATTCTTCAATAAAAAAAATCTCCACCAAAAAATAATTTTTTCATTAAAATTCATGAATTTTCAAGTCGATATTCTAATTATTAATTTTTAACCAAAAAGGTTAATTTTCTATCAAAAAAAGAAATTTTTTTAACAAAACTATGAATCTTCAAAAAAAAAAGATAAATTTTAGTTACAAGATTAATTTTGAATACGAAAACCAAATTTGAACCACCTAGTTTAATTTCATACCAAAAAATAAATTTTAATAAAATACATGAAATTTCAACTAAAAAGACGAATATACAACTAAAGAAAATAAATGTTCAACCATATATGAATAAGTTCAATTTTTAGTACAAAAAATAATTGACCAAAAATCTTCGGAAAATAATCAAATTTGGAATAAAAAATTCCAATTAAAATTAATAAGTTTTTATAGGATACGTCGTTTTTACTTTATTTGTAAGAAACAACATTAAAAGTAAAAAATTTAATTTTTTGAGGAAAGACACAAATTAAGAACAAAAAATAAATAAAGAAAACTTGCTCACCCAAAAAAGAGCTAAAAATTTATCATTAATAATTTTTCTATGAAATAGAAAAATAGAAAAAACTTTCAACTCGATATTTTATATTATTTAATTTTCAACAAGAAAGGTTAATTTTCTATAAAAAAGAAAAATTTCAATAAAATGTATGAATTTTCAACTAAAAAAGATAATTTCCGTTAAAAAATTAGTAAACAAATTAATTTTCAAAAAGAAATCCAATTTTTAACAAACTGGACTAATTTTATATCAAAAAATAAATCTTTTAAATAAAATACATGAAGTTTCTACCAAATAGATAAATATTCAACTGAAGGAGATAATTCAAACAAAAATGGAATGGCTAAATTTTCAGTAAAAAAAATTCATTAGCAAAATAATACAATTTTTAATAAATAAATGTCAACTAAAATTATTCATTTTTTGTAGGATAAGTAGTTTTTTAAATCGTTACAAATAATATAAACTATTGTTATAAAAATGTAAAAAAAGTTTACAAAATTAACATTTGTTTGCGAGAAAATATATTTTGCTGTCTGATATGTTTTAAAGTATCTCAAAGAATTTACAAAAATAAAAAATATTTTTAACAAGTTTTTTCGTCATTGCCCAGAAAAAATCTTATAACAAATTCTTTGCCTTATTAGTATAATCTAATTTCAATTCGAGTTGATTTCAAATATATCTTAGGGTTAAAGCTGATGAAGGAAATATTTTTTTTGAAAATTAAGTTTTTTACATTAGCTTAAAAAATAAAATAAACTAAAAACTGTTAAAATTTAAAATATCATCCCTTAAGCCTGCTAGGAATCTGATGCTCTTTAGTTATAAAAAAAATTTACGCTTTAAATATTTTTTTTTAACTTATCGATTTCTCATGTTTTTAATTTCTATAGCCTTTTCTAAAATTAATATTTAAAGCCTCAAATAAATTCACAGATTTTCTCCAAATTAGTGTCTATTTAATAGGCAATTACAAAATAATAATATTTTTCAAAATAATTAAATGAAATAAATGAATAAGAATATTTTCTTCAAAGCAATGGAAAACTTTCATAATAGGTTCTCTTTTTCTCTTTTTTTCGCTTAATTAAGAAATGAATTGCTAGAACCCACTAAAAAATCAAAATTCTTTTGGTTTTAAGTTATTTTTTTAATCTCGTAAAAAAATTCAATTCGTAACTATCTATACTATTTGGTGGAAAATTCATGTATATATTTTGTTGAGAATCTTTATTTTTCGGCAGAAAATCAATCTCTTTTTATCCAAATCCATCATTTTGTTTAAAACTTCAACCACTTGATTGAATGCTGAACAAATTTGCTACAAATTTTTTTTTTCCAAATTTATTTATTTTATTGAAACTTGAACTATTTTTTTGAAAACTCGTTTCTTTTCCTTCATAATTAATCATTGTAGCTGGAAAATTAATTAATCAATTTTAATTGTAAAATTCGTGTATTTTGTTTAAAAAATCGTTGATTCCGTTTGAATTTAACTATCCTTTATTTAAGTTAAAATCATTTTCGGTTAAAATATTGACTACTAAATTTATTGCTGAAAATAATTTTTTGGATTGACTTTCATTCAAAAAAGAAAATGTCAAGAAGCACTTCAAATTTTACATAGGAAATTGAATTTTTAATTAAAAAATATCAGTTTCTAAAAAAATAGTTCAACTTTCAACGAAGGGAATAAATTATAATCTAAAAATGGGAATCTTTGACAAAAAGGTGGTTGAACCAAAATGTTCAAACAAAATAGTTAAATCCTCAATCAAAGAAGACGAAATGAATTTTTATGATTATTATTTATAGATTTAAAATCTTTCAGGAAAATCGAAAAAATTTAAGCGATTTTATTGAATCTTCAAAGATTTAAAATATTTTTACAGAATAAAATAAATTTTATTTCAAAGGTTTCCTACCAATTTTAACGATTCCAATGTGTTTGGAGGATTTATAATACTTTATAACGAATTTCAAAATTTGTGGGATGATCTTCAAAGATTTCTAGATATTTCAAAGAATTTCGCAAGATTCAAAGAATTTTATAGGACCTCCTGCTATTTCAAACATTTTAATGGACTTAACAAATTTAAAGAAAACTCTAGACCAATTTAGGGAATAAATTTAATTTATTTTATTTACAAAGAATTTAAAATTATTTCTACAAATTTCCAACCATTTCAAATAATCTAAATTATTTCAAACAGGGTTAGAAGAGCCCAAGAAATTTTTGAGGATTTGAGCAAATTTCAAAGATTTTAGTGAATTAAAAAATATTTCCCCATATGTCAATGAATTTCAGAAGGATTTAAAGCTTTTTTAAATATATCAAAGAAATTGTCAATTTTTTCTAGTCATGCAAGTGTAGACAGGTAGTATGTTTAAAGATCAATTTACTTAGTCTACTTAAAAGTTTCACAATCACCACAATGTTTCCCAATCTGTTACTTGAATTTTTAAAGTTTTAAGTAAACGAAACTTTTTCCTCGTGACTGTGCATTATGGTTTTCTATTTTATTTCTCTCGAATTATAGGCCCTCTCAAAACCCCCACCCACCAACCCCCCATAATAAACCAGTCTAGTAGAATTAGGCAAATTGTACGAAAACTTAATTTAAAATATAAAAGATGGCTTTTTATCAAAATACTTGAATATTTAACAGAATAATTAAATTTTTCAACAAAATAGAGGAATTGTTTAACAAAAATTAAAAATTTTTGACAAGAAATAGAATATGTTAAATTGAACTTAGAAAACTAGATTTAACCTGATGAAATAAGTCCTCAGTCAAGAAATGAATTTTCAAACAAAAAGATTAAATGTCTCTTTAAAAAAACAATTCGACGATACATATTATAAACGAATTTTTAGTCAAAAAATTATTCTCCAATAAAAACAAAAATCTTCACCAAAAAGTAATTTTTTAAATTAAAATGCATGCGCTTTCAAGCAGATGTTTTAATTTTTAGTTTTCAATCATAAAGGTTGATTTTATATAAAAAAAATAAAAACTTTCAACAAAAAATAGAAAAGTGGAAATTTAGATTAGAGAAATCAGCATTTAACCAAAGGATTATTATACAATTTACAACGAAATAGTTGAATTTTTAGCCACAAAGATTAAATGTCATTCAGAAAAGATAAAAATTTCAACGAAAAATTAAAAAGTGTCATTTTTAGTTAAAAAATGAATTCTCAATAAGAAAACTCATGTTTAACCAAAAAATGGGGCTTTAACAAAAAAGATTGATTTTATAGCAGAAAAGAATATTTTTGTATTTTCAACAAAATATTTTAATTTTTAATAGAGTTTTTAACCCAAAAGGTAATAAGACTACAAAAAATATAAATTTTCAACAAAATAGATTAATTTTTGACAATAAACACAAATTTTCAACCAGAAATAAATTAGTTTAAATCTAAGTTGGAGAATTAGGTTCAACCTAATGAAATAAGTTCTCCGCCAATAAATTAATTTTTAAACAAAAACGTTAAATGTGTATTAGAAAAAAAATCGACGATGCATGGTATAGCTAAATTTTTAGTGAAAAAATTAATTTTCAATAAGAAAAGCAATTTTTAACTTACTAGATAAATTTTATACTAAAAAAAGAATAGTTAAATTTTCGGTAAAAAAATAATTAAGAAAAAATTTTAGCGAAATAATTAATTTTTGAATAAAAAAAATGCAACTAAAATTAATCTCTCTTTATAGGATACGTTTAAGTTTTGCATTAAAAAAAGAGTTACAAATTTGATCACATTGATTTTTTCATGGAATGCTTAGTTTTTATTTTAATCGTAAAATATAACATTAAAAATAAAAAATATATTTAAAAACCAATTTTATGCATTCAAAAATAACAAAAGGTACGAAAAAAATAAATAGACTAAAGTTATTTACCCAAAATGAATCTCAACTAAAATACTCTGAAATAAACTAAAATAAAATATATTTCTAACAATTTGTATTCGTTATTGTTATATGCTAGGTAAATAAATATACAACTTTCTTATAAACAACTTTATTGAACAAATAGAAAATTATATTTTTTTGAAGAGAAAATTTTTTTCTAACCTGACGTGTATCGTAATAATTTATTAAACTTATCTTACTAAAAAAATGGTTAACAGGGAAAATTTTTCCTTCCTGTAAATAATTTGTACAGGAAAATAGGAAATTTTCATTTTTTTCCCAGAAAAAAATTCTTGCTCATCGTATGACTTTTGCAATAACTTCTCCGACTTATTTTGCTGCAAAATATTCTTCAAACTAAACAAAAATTCATACCAAATGTATGTTAACAAATTAAAACTATAAGAAAACAGAATTATCTTGATTATGTCAAATCTGATAAGTACATCAATTTTTATCAAATATTTTAATATTTAATGAAATTTTAAAACTTTAATAGTTGGATTTTGAACGAAAAAAGTGAATTAGTCACCATAAATGACAAAGTTTAAACAAAATACAATAATTTTCAAACATATCAAAGAATTTTTAACAAAAGATGCTCAAACTCACATCAAATAATTTAATTTTTAGTTAAAAAATTCATTTTTAATCAAAAAACCATTTTCAAGTCAAAGCAATGAATTTTTGAACCTAAAAAATAAACCTCTGCAAATAAAGATTATTTTTTAACATAATATATGAATTTTCAACCAAATACTTTAATTTTAAACTGAAGTGTCCAACCAAACATACAAGAGTTTAATTTCCACTTAATAAAACAATTTTCTAAAAATATTTAACAAGATAGTAAAAATTTGAAAAAGAAAATTTATTTACTAAAATTATTATTTTGCATTCCAACTATGAATAATAAGAAAAAATGGGAATTAACAAAAATTGTGGATCGCAAAAATATCTTCAAATTTTATATAAATAAATTTTTTATAGGATACGTTGTTTTTGTTTTATTTATAAAAACAACGTTAACAGTAAAAACATCCAATTCTAGATGAACCACCCAAACTACGAAAAATAATGAGATAAAAACTATTAAAAAATGACGTTAAAAAGAGAAAAATTTAATTTGTTAAAAAGAGACACAAGGCACGAAAAAAATAAACAGACAAAAGTTTGTTATAAGCTCTCGTTATAGAAATATATTAAAAATAAATATTTTCTGCGAGAAAAAATATTTTGCTGTCTGATTCGAATCAAAGTATATCAACGGATTCAATAAAATCAAAAATATTGGAGACAAATATCATTGATCATTTTTAGAAATAAATCATAATACGTAGCCTTTTTTATAAATAACTTGATTTATAAAATATAAAATTCTCATCTTTTTTTGCAGAAAAAATTTCTTTATCAACTCATATGTATCGCAATAGTTTATTAAAATGATTCTACTACAAAATATTGTTAAAAGTTAACATTTTTGCTTATCATTAATAATAATTTATGTTTGCAAATAGAAAATTTGGTGGCTACTTAAAAACCCCTAAAAATAAAATTCGTGAGACTGTAAAAGACATGAATAATAAAATGGGGCGATTGAAAAATCCCGAACAATAAAATTCCCGACACTGTAAAATTCCCGAAAAAGAAAATTACACAATTGGAAAAGTCCCGATTATTAAAATACACGAATAATAAAATTGTAGAAGAATAAAAATACCTAATTAGAAAATTCGCGAATAAAAAAATTCTCGAATAATAAAATTCCCGAATTATAAAATTACTCAATTGGAAAATTCCCGAATAAAAAAATTCCCGAAAGAAAATTGTAGAATTATAAAATACCCTAATTGGAAAATTACCGAATTTAAACAATTACAACTTTCTTATAAATATGTTCGATTCCAAATACAATAATGAAATTTTATTTAATTTTAAAAATTTCGAAAACTGTTGTTTGAATTTAAAATAACAATATTTTTAAAATTAAAAAAAAATTATTTTAAATTCAAACAATAATTTTCGAAATTTAAACATAAAAAATAATTTTAAAAAAATAAATAAAATTTCATTATTGTTTTTGTAATCAATCAAATATATTTATAAAAAAAGTTTAATTCTTGAAATTCCGGAATTTTCCCATTCGGAGATTTTTATAATTCGGCAATTCTCTATTGGGAATTTTATTATTTGGGAATTATCCAATTCGATAATATTATTAACTTCCGGGAATAATATTATTCGGCAATTATCCAATTCAGTAATTTTATAAACTGTTGTTAATTTTGTTATTCGGCAATTTTCCAATTCAGGAACTTTATAATTCGGGAATATTAGTATTAGAAATTTTTATTATTCCGGAATTTTCCAATTCGGTATTTTTAATTTTTAGTAATTTGATTATTCGCGAATTTTAATATTCTGGAGTTTTCCAAATGAGTAATTTTAGTATTCGGCAATTTTATTATTTCCGAATAATAAAATTTCATAATTATAAAATTCCCGAATTGGAAAATTCCAGAACGATAAAATTCACGACAGTTTAGAATATTACCGAATTGGAAAAATCCCGACAGAAGATATGTCCAATTATAAAATATTCGAATTGGAAAATTCCCGAATTAAAAAAACTAAATTTTTTATAAATATGGTTTATTGATTACAAATACATTAATGAATATTTATTTTTTAAATTATTTCTTATTGTTAACATTTCGAAAATTATTTTTTGAATCTAAAATAAAAATAATTTTAAATAAAATATTTCTGGGTGAAGAATTTGTTTGACCGTACATAGTATTTAAAAAAATACAAAAAGGTTCGAAAAATTCCAACTTCAAATTTAACTGAATAGCTTCAAGCTAAATTCTCATTTTTCAAACTTGAAAATTTTATTTTTTTACACCTTATAAATTTGACAAATTTGACCCTCGAACCCAAAAAAATCCAGTGTTTTCATCATACCTGAAAACGATTTTCAAAAAAATATATAGAACTTTAAAATTTCATTTTTGCGAACGCTTTTTGTATTTTTTTAAATACTGTGCGCTGTAAAAATTCTTAACCCATAAATATTTTATTTAAAATTATTTTTATTTTAAAGTCCAACCAAAAATTTTCGAAATTTTATACATAAAAAATCATTTGAAAAATACATATTCATTATTTCATTTGGAATCAATCAAATATATTTATAAATAAATGTAACTGTATAAAGTCGTGAATTTTATTATTCGTAAATTTTCTAATTCGGCATTTTTAATTTTCGGCAATTTTATTATTCGAAAATTTTAATATACGGGAATTTTACAATGCGGTATTTTTCCTTTCGGCAATTTTATTATTCGTGAGTTTTATTATTAGGGCGTTTTGCAATTCGGAAATTTTACGATTCGCGAATTTTACGATTCGGGAATTTTCCAATTCGGATATATTATAAGTCGGCAATTTTCTGCCGTGAATTTTTATATTCAGAAATTTTCAAATTTGGCAATATTATAAACTTCCGTGAATTTTATTTTTCGTGATTTTTCAATCATCCCAAAATTTTCATCTATCATATTTTCCCCAGAAAAAAATAGTTATCATCGTATTACTATCGCAAAAGCTATTTTGGAATGTACAAAATTTAAGTTAGCAAATAAAAACTATGAGAATTCAGACTTTTCTGGTTTCTTTCAAATCTGATAAGCTATTTCTATAAAAACAAGGTCGAAATAAGTAGTTTCTGAGAAAATTACTTATAACAAATATTGAATTCAAAATTATCTGAATCTTAAAGGTGAGGAAGGAAATAATTTTCTAAAGAATGCACTTTTTTACATTCGCTGAAGAAAGAAAATAAATTAAAAACTATAAAAAAATGTAAATCTCATTTTTACGTCGGTTAGGAATCTAATGTTCTTTAGCCTTAAAAAAACATCGATAAGATGTTTAAAAATAATGAGTCAAAAATTCATGTTGGTCCATCAAAAAAAAAAAAAGAAGTATATATGATTTAATTTATTTATATCTGACGGATATAATAATTGATTAAATTAATTCGACCCGCATAAAAAATGTTATATTCTGTTCTTATTAAAAAAATTGTTATTCTCGAATTTTAAATTGTTTGCACTTTTAATATCAGGAAATAGAAAAGCAAGGAAGGTGAATTTGCGTTTTAACTGGCTTATATACACGGAAAAAAATCAATTTGTGTGTTTGGCCTCTATTCAAATTTCAAAAAATTGCTATCTCATGATTATGAAAAAAGTTGAATCTGTTCAGCAATCTGTTTCTTTTTTAAATTATCGATTTCTCATGTTTTTCATTGCTTTAGTTTTTTTTAAATTATATTTTTATTAAACTTTATGTTAAATTGCAATTTTTAGATTCTTAAATGTATTTCAAATACATGGACTTTTCACTAAATCTGATAATATTTATTTTAAATTATATAACTAATACCTATAGAATTTGATTTTCAGACATAAAAAAATAAAAAATTTAAACGTTCAGACGTTTAAAATGTGTGTTTTTTATAAACAATGAATGCTTACAAATAGAAAAATTATAGTCCCTTTTTCTTAGGAATATGAGCTATGTTTATACGTATTAGATTATAAAGAATTTGTTTCTAAAAAAAAATGCAAATTTTCGATTTGTTAACATCAGTTATCGATAACAAAGACAAAGATTAAATGTTAAAAATATATGGTAGTACAAAAAGTTTAATAAACTATTACGAAATAACCGATTTGAAAAAGAAATTTCCGCTGCAAAAAAAATATAAGAATTTTTATTCGTTAAATCAAGTTATTTATAACAATGATGAAAAATAATTGTTAAAATTTTTCATTTTAGTGAATTTTGAGACTGCGATACAAATAAGGCTGCAAACTATTTTTTCTTGCAAGCAAATGTTAATTTTTTTATTTTTAATATATTTTTATAATAAGACTTTATAAAAAATTTTGAGATCTATTTTCGATAAACAACTTTTCCGTATACATGTTTTTTGTAACATGTGTCGTTTTTCAAAAAATTATATATTTTATTTTTAATGTTATTTTTTCCGATTAAAAGAAAAACTAGAAATTCTACGAAAAGATCATTAATAACAAATTTTTAGCTCTTTATTGACTTCTGTTAAATTATTTTTTGCTTAGCTTGTGTCGGTCGTCAAAAATTTAATTTTTTACTTTTAATGTTGTTCCTTACGAATAAAACAAAAAGTACGTATTCTACAGCAAGTAATTTCTTTTAGCAGGAATTTTTTATTTAAAGTTTAATTTTTTTCTTACATTTTTTCTCAATCCTTTTTCTTATTTAAAATTTAAATATTCCAGTTTTGGTTAAAAATTGACATTTTTAATTATAAATTGATTTTCTTCAGAGAAAATTTCAATTATTTGTTGAAAACATCTTTTTCCCTTGTAGAAAATTAAACATCTTGGTTGAAAATTCATCTTTCTGATTAATAGTTCAACTATTTGGTATCAAATTAATCTGTTTTGGTTAAATTTTCAACTGATTGATAAAATATTAATTTTATTAACTAAAAACTTAACTATCCGATTTATGGTTGAAAAATGACATTTTTAACTTAAACCTAATCTTTCTTAGTTGAAATTCTTAGAAATTAAAAAAAAAATATCCTAATTTTTCCCAAGCTAAATTTTCTTTTTTCCTGACCATTATTATTCAAAGATATTTTGAAAATTTTTTGTTTAAAATTCTTGATGTATCCTTGACCAAAAAAAAATACCTAATTTTTTTCAAATTACGTACATCAACTAAAGAAATAAGTTTTTGTGTGAAGAAAATAAATTTTTATCAAAATATTTATGTATTCAACCAAACAAATAAATTTTCTACAAATAAGATTAAATGTCTATGAAAACTGTTTTTTGACGGAATTTTAGGCCAAATCTTCACTTTAAATAATTTGGTTTAAATAAAAATAACTAATTTTTAAACGCAGATTAGAATGGTTTTAAAAAAAATATTTGAATTTTCAACCAAAAATTGGCAGTTAAACAACCGTAAGAAAGCATATAAATTTTAAGTCAAATCACCTTAATCTAAAGTGATTTACCCTTGTTTGCATTAAATTGTCTCGTAGGAAAGGAAAAAAGGAATACCGTTTTTAAAAGAATTTTTAGGTTACACGTTGACTTTTGTCAGGAACTAAGATTACTTTTGCAAATTTTTAAAATAAATTATTTAATTTTCCTAGTTCCCGTCAAAAGCTAAATTAGAAGTACAAAATTCCTTAAAAATCAGAATTAAATTTCTCTTTCTTGCCTGATAATTTAATACCCATAAGGCCAAATTACTTGAATTAAGAATCAATAAACGCAGAATTTAATAAGTTTTTTTTAACGATTTCATAAAAATATTTCTATCTATATTCTGGTTGGCGCTATGACTTTCCAAAGTCAAAGCTAATTTCCAGTAGGTCACACAGTTATTGGTCAGACAGTATCCATCTGCGTTGTATTCTAAATTTTTGTTTTGTATCAAAAATGATTTCTCCCCTAAAATTGAGAAACTATACTGGTACACAGAGGATGATTGATGATATTAGTAATTATAAATAAATTTATCGGACATCGATACTGGTACCAGTCCACCAAACCTAGGCTATTTTTAAGGAAGCTATCATTTTATTTATTTATTTTTAATTATAATATTATAATTTCTACAAATTATTTATATCAGGTACTTACGATGATTGATTATTTTATATCCTATAATTACTCTTTCCAGAATTAATCGCTGCATCAAATTATAGTAGCGATGAGGAAGATATGCACGAGCATCTGTCATCAATCCCAGGACAGCAATCACGCGGTCATATGCATCCTTCAGGACATGGACAAGGTGGTCCGATGGGTTATCAACCACAACAACGTGGCGGTCCGATGGGTTATCCACCACAACAACATGGCGGTCCGATGGGTTATCCACCACAACAACATGGCGGTCCGATGGGTTATCCACCACAACAACATGGCGGTCAGATGGGTTATCCACCACACCTACAAGGTCGTGGTCATCCTGGTGCGCCAGAAGACCGCAACATAGGAATGGACCCTCGTAGTGTAAACCAAGGAAACTACGGATCGCCGTATCCAGCATACGGCGGATACCCACATCCTCCACAAACCCGCCGCGGAAGATCGCCTCCTCCATTGTATAGCGGATCAGCACATGGGCATCTGGAAGGTTCCCAAAGTGGATACCCAACACTTGACTTATCAAAAGTGGGTAGGCGCGGATCCCGGCGTGATATAAGTCCACCAGCAAGTGATGGTAGACCCTTTGTACAACAAGACACAAGTTATAAGGGTTGGCCATTTGATAGCTAGTGGATGCAACTCTGAAAAACAACTCCGTGGTCACTCTGGGTCCAATGGACCCCACGCCATTTGGACCAGTTGTCATTTACGTTCTTTATGATGTATTGATTCAATCCTTGAGCTAGAATTTAATTTAGGACTTCCTCCTTATAATCCAATCATTTTTCTCCCTCTTTTTACATTTCTCATTTTGAACTGACGAGTTTAATAAAAGTATATTTATCTTGCAGTTTGACATTGTCTATTTCCATGATACTAGTAAAATCCAATACGTCAGTTTTGAAACTCTTTTTATGAGAAAAATTTTATATCTTATTAAAAATTTCTAATTAAAACTAGCATTATTTATAATTATTAAGTTCTTAGAATTCCTCAAATTCTCCATAAAAAATTTCTCCCTGTAAAACGATGACATCCTGTATGGAAGCTCCCTAGGCTTACTATTCTTAAATTTCAAATGAATTTGAAAGAATTTAAAAGAATTTTAATTAGTTTTTAATTAGAAAGTGTAAAAAAGGTTTTTAAGAATTTAAAGTAATCGAGGACAGTAGTTGTAGCATAACGACTGTCGGGCGGGGGGTTTGACGTCGAGGATGTGTGTGGAAAGTTTATGTCTAAGACATGGAATTTCTACATCCAAACTCGACTGTCGATAACCGGCAGCACTCGGGAAAGGTTTCCTGCAGTTTTCCTCTTCCCTTGCCAAAAGGACAAGCAAATGCGAGTGCTCTTAATAAAAATCCGGCTGCAGACGGTACTTAGAAATATATGGTTTTCTTAATGTAAATTTTCAAATAGTATGTAAAAGAGTTTAATAAAATAAAAAAAAATAAAAAAAATTGATTTTTTAATTAATCATTTTGCAATCGTGCAAAATTTCCCTACTTTAGATAATAGTAAATCTCATTCTAAATATTTGAATGTGACTTTTATTTTTATTGATAAATGAAAAGTCATTCTTTGCAACCTAGCACTAATCTTCCCATTTCGTGATAACGGAATAAGACCTTTAAAAAACGGGGTCAGCCATAAGAAAAATCTTGAAGAACTAGTGCCGGTTTTTTGATTAAAAGTTTATATTTTGTTTAATAATCAAAATATAGAACAATTGCAGTCACGATCAGCGTTAGTTGTCCTCGAAATTACCACAGCGAGTCGATTCACTCTCGCCAAAATCCAGACGGCAGACTCCCCAAAGAGGGTCGAATTATCCGGAACGAATGACCTCGGATATTGTTATGAGGTTTTGGCCAGTTCGATAGAATGACGTTATGAAGTCATTTTTTATATAAATCTGACTTTTATTATTAATATATAGTTTATTATTACAAAAAAGGTTATTTTTATTAAGGATATTTAGTACTTAGTAAAAAAATTAATTTGTTAAACAATTTTTATCCCGTTAATCGTAAAAATATATTAATTTCTGCAATTGGGGATGCAATAAATGAAGGATAAAAATGCTTTTTTTCTCTTAAGATACTTTGCAATTGAATACTCGGTTCTAATTTATTAAAAATAATAGAATATGGCTCAATAATTTTTAATTCAAGATTTTAATTATTATTTTTTCCATAAAAATGATTAGGGATATTTTTTATTCAAATCGATAAAAAATAAGTATCAAAAATTTATTTAAACTCTATAAATTTGAATAATATTTAATAAAACTTCTCTCGAATATCGAATCAACTTTTATAATATTAAAAAAATAAATATAAAAAAGCTATATTGTTTAATAGATTTAAATAATACTTGATTATGTTTACACTTTTGTACTGTATTAAATTTAATAGCAATAATTGTGATGAAACTGTTTCACTGAAATTACTCACCAATTGATTTTAATAAATAAGTAATTAAAAGATTTATAATAATCTTCCATTAATTTTTATTAAAACATGTAATGATTATAAATGAACCGAATTTTGAATAATTTAAAACTATATAATAATAAAATATAATAAATATAAAATATTTAAATTTATGAAAATCGATTGGGTTTAATTGCGCAAAATGTAATTAATTCTAACTCCTTCAATTGTTTTTAGTAAAGAAATTAAAATGATTGACAAATTATAATAATTGATTCAATTTAACTAGTAAAAAAATTAAATTTTATTAATTTTTTAAGTCTTAATCGTAAAAATAAAATTAGTCAAAACTGTAGAAGTTGATTGGGTTCAATTGCGCAAAATATAATTTATTCTTATTTCTTCATTTCTTTTCAATAAAGCAATTAAAATATTTAAAAAATGGCAAGAATTGATTCAATTTAACTCGTGGTAAAAAATTATATTTCAATAATTTATCAACTTTTAATCATATAATTAGAGTGCTTTAAAACTAAATAAATCAATTGGGTTTAATTTCGCTTAATATAATTAATTCTAATTCCTTCGATTGTTGTCAATAAAATAATTTAAATGATTGAAAAATGACAATGATTGAATTAATGTAAATCGTGGCAGAAAATTTAATTTCATTAATCTACTAAGCTTTAATCTTAGAATTAAGATTATTTAAAACTATTGAAGTCGATTGGGTTTAGTTGCGCAAAATATAATTAATTCTGACTTCTTCAATGATTTTAAATAAAGTAATTTAAAAAACTATAAAATGATAAGAATTGATTTAATTTATCTCGTGGTAAAAATCTTAAATTTCATTAATTTATTAATTTTTAATCGTATAATTAAAATGTTTTAAAACTATAGAAATCGATATAAATCCAAATAAAGGAATTTAAATTATTGCAAAATGATAACAATTGATTTAATTAACTCGTGGCAACAAAATTAAATTTTATTAACTTATTCAGTCTTAACCGAAGAATTAAAATTATTTAAAACTATAAATATCGATTGGGTTCAATTAAACAAAAATAATTCATTCAGATTCTTCAATTTTTTGTAATAACGCAATTACCGTGATTGAAAAGTGATAAAAGTTGTTTCAGTATGATTTTTATTGCAAAGTAATATAATTTGATTGGATTTATTTATAAAAAATGTATTGAATTTTATTAATTTACATTCATTATTAAAATATAATAAAAGTTTATTCAAAATTATTCATATGAAGATGATTGAGATATGAATAATTATTGAGCTATCCAATATTTATTGAAAATATTTAAAAAAAAATATAGGAATTTAATTATTTTCAATAATATTTTCATAATAATAATTTTGTAAAAATTCGTCATTTTGTTTTAAAAATGTAACGATTTTTGAGAAAAAAATTAATATTTTGCTTAAAACACATACTTTGTTGCTGATAAGTCAACTGAAATCTTTTCACGGAAAAAAATATTTTTCTGAAAATTTGTCTTTTTGATTTAAAATATAATATTTTTTAGTAGAAATATTGAATCTTTCTGGTTTAAAAATATAACTGTTTTTTGAAAGTTTAACTATTTACTAAAAGATGGACTTTTTGTTTAAAATTCGTATTTTTGTGTTGAAAAGTCAACTCAAATATTTTGGATGAAAATTCAAAAGTTTTTTTTTGAAAATGTGTCCTTCTGATTTAAAAGTTCATCTGTTTTAGTAGAATTTTCATTTGTCTTGGATAAAAATACAACTGCTTGGTTGAAAATTTACCAAAGTTCTTAAAAAGTCATACTTTTTTGTTAAAAATTCGACTATTTAATATAAAATTATCTTATTTTTTACAATTTTTTGTTTGGTGTACAAAAGTGAACAGGAATCTGCTTTGGATGAAAATTTAACTATTTTTTAAAGGTTTTTTTCACTAAATCATCATACTTTCTGGCTGAAAATTCTGCTGCTTTATTAAAAATTAAAACTATTTCAAAGAAAATTTCCTCTTGATTTAAATTTACTTTTTTGAGGTAGAGAATCGAACTAAATTTTTACAAATCATCCTTTATCCTGGAAGAAATTCGTCTTCTAGAAGAAAAATTTAATTTTGTTATTAGAAACTTCTTTTTTGTTTAAAAATTCATATTTTGACCTTAAAAAATCAAATGGAAGCTTTTTTAAATGAAAATTTAACTATTTAAACATTTTTATTTTAAATCAAGATTCATCTGTTTTAAGTCAATTGAAATCTTTTTAAACAGAAAACTTAACTAGTTTTTTCAAAATCTAATTTTTAGATTTAAAAAATCATCTGATTTCGCAGAAATGTAATTTTTTTTATGAAAATGCCACTGTTTGGTTAAAATTTAATATTCTTTGCTATTACTTTTTAGAAATATTTGGTTGAATCAGTTTGTTAAGTAATTCTTTTTTTATTAAATATTTGTATTTTTAGTTGAAAATTCATCTTTTATTTGAAATTTTAACTGTTTAGTAAAAAGCCTATTTTTAAGATTGATCTTTTTGAATTGAAGATTTTCCTTTTCTGGTAAAAAGATAATTTTCAGGGACTAAAATTTCATTTTTGTTGGGTAAAAATGCATCAGTTTCGTGGAAAATTAATTTTTTTCTAAAAAGTCATATTATTTGTTTGAAAATTCAACTTTTGTAGAGAAAATTCATCTTTCGGCTTGTAGATTCAAAAATTTGTATAAACTATAATTTCTATATTGAGTGAAAAATTTTTGTACTAAAAAAATTTTTTTTTTTGGTTTTCAACTTCTTTTTTTAAATATAAGATTCATATTTTTAATTGAAATATAAACTATGATACTTTTTTGCTACATAATTTTTTCAAACCTAAACAGAATATGAAATACATTCTCAGAAACGATTTAGTGATTCTCAAAACTTAAATTTTTTGAAAGTTTAAAAGCTGGCTAATGAAATAACCAAAAACTCAACAGTCCTAAGTATTGGGTGAAAAGTTTTCAAATTTCAGCAGGAAAAAAATTCCCAGTATACTACAGCTTTACGAACAAACAAATTATTTGTTAACAGAATTTTTTTCTTTTAATTTTTCATAATCTTAAGTTTTTTTAACACTTATAATGAAAGAAAAGTTGATAAAAACAATATAATGATGAAGAACTTACTTCCTAAGATTATTATAGTTAATGTTATAAACAAATTTAAAAAACAAAGGCATTAATATTTAATATTTAATATTTATTATAATTTTAGAAAAATTCATAATTTTTTATCAATATTATGATTTTTTTAAGCAATTGCATTATTGGGGAATTTGCCGACGAAAAATGTTTTTTTTACATTCACTTGTTTTTTAGAATTCGTCTAAAAAATGTTAAAATTTATCAACTAATCATGAATGTTGCTGAATTTATTATGAAGATCTCAATTAAAAAGTCTGACTTCAAACAAATAAATGAAGAATTTTCGAGTCGACAAATACCCCACTAATGCAGTTGTTTATTCAAATTGTTTTTAAAAAGTCATAAAATTGGTCAATTAGTCAATATCTTTGAATTTAAGAAAATAATTTTAAGTAAATAAAAAAGAATACATTTTTTTAAATCCAATTATGAGCTCGAGACAATTTTATTCGAAAATTTATCGAATATTTAATTGGTATTCGACTTTAGTATTTTTGCAAGGAAAAATAGTAGGTCTTAATTATAAGTTGTTTCGTCATAATTTTCACTAATCAAATTAAAACTATAAATTATCATGTAAAATTGACCCAGGAATCTTTTGAATCTTAAAAAAAATAATACAAAATTTTAAATACAATTTATTAAAATCATCGGAGTCGATATTTTTCATGAAAATTTTTTTTGTATCCTCAAAATATACTTTCAAGAATATTCACTCGTTTTCGAACTTATCATCCAAATTTTTTAAGAGTACAAAATTCTTATAATCTAAAACATTTTTAAAAAATTCTTAAAGGGAATGAGGTGCCCGATTGGTATTTTAATTTCCATCGTGGCGGTTTTTCCCCTACCTTTCAGTAAGTATCCATTTTGTTGATAAATCGCTTTTCTTTGGCTGAAAATTATTTTTTGTAACTTAAAATTTGAATATTCAATTTTTGTTTAAAAATTTATCTTTATGTTGAAAATTCATATTTTGGATTAAAGAGTCAACAATTTTATTGAAATTTTTTTTCTTGACTGAAAAACCTCCCATGGTTCAAGATTCGTTTTTATTTAGGTTCACTCCAATTTTTGCAAATAAAAATGTAACTTTTCCATTTTTGGTAGGAAATGTATAGTTTTTAGTTTGAAATTCAACTAATTGTTAAAAATTCATTTATTTCCTAGAAAATTCTTCCTTTTTCGTTGAAAATTTAATTATTTTGTAGAAAAAATAAAAATCGATCAATCAATTCTTTAGTTCAAAATTAAAATTTAGTTTTTAGAATTGTAAATAAATTTGAAAATCTTTCTAGGAATGAAAAGTCCTGCAAAAAACAAGAATTCATCGACCAAATTTGGATCAAAACAAACCAACAGCAATTGGAGCATTTGCTTTTGGTTTGTTTTGGTCGAAATTTGGTCGTTGAATTCTAGTTTTTTGCAGGACTCTTCATTAATTTGATGATTGGACGTTAAATAATATTTTTAATTCGGATTTTAATCTAATTTAAATTTCTTCAATTTTAATCTTTCTAGGGATAAAAAGTAACTTTTTTGTTGAAAATATTATATTTCTGGGTTGAAAGTTCAACAATTTGGTTTATATTTTCTTTTCTGAAAGGTTCTTCATATTGGTTGAAAATTCATCTTTTTGCTTGAAAACCTAAATGTCTAAAAAAATTTTTTTTGTGTGAAAAATTTATATTTTAATTCTGGTTGAAAAGACATCTGTTTATTTGAAAATTAAATATTTTGTTAACATTTTTGTTTGGTAGGAAATTCATATTTTTCATTAAAAATTAGTTTTGTTCAACACCGGCGATTTACAAACAAAAATTAATATTCAGATTTAGGAAATAACTGAATTATTAATTAAAATTCGCCATTTATTTTAGAAATAGCATTTCTTTTCATTTATAAAATAAAAGAAAAATTATCACGGCAATATAATTCACAAATAAGTTAAGTGTTAAAAAATGTTTTAGAGTCAATTATAATAAATTGAATTAAAATTATCCACATACTTTTGTAAATTTTTCGTTTGAAAAAAGCTACCAATTTCTTATAAATTGTTTTTCGATACAATGGGTGGTTTTTTGTATTCGTAAAAAGAAACATTAAAAATTAAACAATTTAATTTTTGACAAACGACAAAAGCTAGGGAAAAAACGATTTGCAAAAATGTATTCTTCTGAGAAAGAGCTACAGATTTCTCATGAATAATTTTTTATAGGACGCGTAGTTTTTGTTTTAGTCCCAAAATTCCTAAAATCCTAATATTTTTAGAAAAGCGAGACAACATATGATAAAAAAATTAATTGACAAAAGTTTTTCACCCGAAGAAAACGAGTAGATTTTTTTTAGTCGTAAAAAAGAAGACTAAAAATAAGAAAATTAGGAAAACAAGGCAAAAAAAAAAGTTGCAATATCTATCTTTAAAGCTCATAAGAATAGTTTAAATTGATAAATTAAAAAATTTAAATTATCTTCCAAATCATTTCAATTTTTTTAATGAGGGAACATTACAAATATTCCCACAAACATAATCATTTAAATTTTTTAAAAAATTTTTATAAAAAGTTTACATTAACTTGAAAATATATTTTTTAACTTGTTATCATTTTTGGAATTTTTCACAGATTCTGAACCTTCTTCGTATTTTCAAAAGTGATTAGAATTTTTCCTACATTTTTTTGAAAATTCTGTAAAATTATAAAAATTGCCTTGAAATGTTTCTGAATTTTCAAAGAATTTAGAAAATCATTCTAAATGTTTTTGAAATTTTTGTAAGATTTATACAGAAATAAATTTTTTAAAATAGAAAATCATTTGAAATCTTAACAGGATTCTCAAGACTTTTTTATTATCTTGAAACCTTTTTAAATTCTCAGAGAGCTATTTTCCAAAACTTAAAAAAATCAGGATGAAAAAATATATAAAATATATATGTGAAATATACGGGACAACTGAAAAATTCCGAAAAATAAAATTCCCGACACTGTAAAATTCCCGAATATTGAAACTGCCCAAAAAATAAATTTACAGAATTGGAAAATTCCCGAATATTAAAATTCGCCAAAAATAAAATTGCCGAAAAATAAAAATACAGAATTGCAAAATTCACGAATAATAGAATTCTCGAATATTAAAATTCCCGAATTTAAACAATTACAATTTTTTTATAAATATGTTTTATTTTTTACAAATATAAAAATGAAACTTTATTTCTTGAAATTATTTATAATGTTTAAAATTTGGAAATTTATTTTTTGAACTTAAAATAATTACAATAAATAACAAGATAGGGTTTTCCAAAATCGCATTTTAAATTTACATAATTTTTTTTTTAAATCGTTAT
>JAWWLR010000148.1:10690555-10705087 GCA_035041075.1 Acraspis erinacei | reverse complement strand
TATCAATTTCATAAATTATAATTATAAATTATTTTCAATTTTTATACAATTTCAAATTAGTAGATTCATAATTGATTACTTTTCTTTATTTCCAAATACTATTTAAAAATTGTTTCAGTCTAAAATATTCCATTTTGAACCCAAACAATAACAATTTTTTGAATTAAATTTTATTTAAATATTCGTCAATATTTGACTGTTCAAGTAAAATTAAATGAACAATTATTAATTTTAAACGACCTTAAAATAATTAAATTTAACAGGATTTATGTATTTAAAAAATTTAAATTTCACACTTCTAATTTTAGAACAAAGAAAATAAATTTTGTATTTATTTTTTTCCGAATTGGAAGAGGATTCTTTTTGTAAAATTTTATTTACTTTGAAACGAGATTTTTCTCTCAATATTCTATGAATTGTAAGAAGAAGAATTTCTTTGGTTGTGTTAACTTTTACATTTTTGGTTGAAAGTTTATCTTTTTAGTTGAAAATTGATATATTTGTTTGAAAATCCACAAATTTTGTTCAAAATTCGTCTTTTTTCGTAGAAAATTAATCCTCTTTGTAGAAAATTCGTTGTTTTGTTTATTAATCTTATTGGTTTTCCTAGAAATGTCGTCTTTTTGGGTTGAAATGTCAACTATTACATTTTTTCTAGAGAATTTATCTTTTTAGGTTGAAAATTCAATATTTGGTTAAAAATTCAACTCTTTAGGTGTAATTTAATCTTTTTTGTTTGAAAATTTGACTCTTCGGATGAAATTCACCTTTGAAGATAGAAATTTATAATTTTTTTAAAATTAAACTGTAGTCTAAATAATAAAAGTACTTGTTTAAAAATGCAAGTGTTCTTGGTTCGAGTTCAATCTTTTTTGTTTGAAAATTGAACCCTTTTTTTTAAATTTCAACTCTTTTTTTCTGAAAATGTAATTACTTTGCTGAAAATATAACTATTTCGTTCAAAAGTAATATTTTTTGGTTAAAAATTAAACGAGAAACAAGATAAAAATGTTTATTTTTGTTTCTGAATGGGAAGAGGAAATTTTTTTATTTTTAACATTTTTTTCTAGTTAGAAGGTTTAAAATGCTGGTTATTTTTTTATGGACAGATGCCATTTTTTATTTTTAGTAATTTAAACTTTTTATTTTCATTTTTTTTTTTGTATTGGAAGAGGGACATTTTTTGTTCTTAACATATTTATTGAGTTAAAAGGGAGGAATTGTGGACTTCTTATTTTTTTCTAAAATCGAATTTTTATCGATTCCGAGAGGAAGCAATTTTGGTCTGAATTTTTTATGTATTCAAAAAAGGATCATTTCTTTGGTTGCGGATTATTTATGTTAGTTGAAAATATATCTCGTTGGTTGAAGATTGAACTATTTTGTTGAAAAATTGTTTGTTTTTTTTTACTAAAAATTAATTTTTTTTACTTCAAGTTTAACTTTCACATTTTTTATTTAAAATTTAAATATTTTTTTGAAAATGCATGCTATTTGTTCAAAATTCGTCTTTTTTGGTAGAAAATTCGACTTTTGTATTTGAAAATTTATTTGTTTTGCATAAAATCTTCAATTTTTTAGCTGAAATGTCAACAATTACGTTTTTTTCTTCAGAATTTATCATTTTAGGTTTGAAATTCAATATTTGGTTAAAAATTCAACTATTTGATTGATTACTTGGTTGAAAATGAAACTCTTTTTGGTTAAAGTTTAATCCTTTTTGCTTAAAAATTCAACTATTTGGTTGAAATTTTCACTATTTTGGTTGAAAATTTAATTATTTTACGGAAAATCTATTACTCAATATTTAATCTTTTTTTTTTGGTTTAATATTCCACTGTTTTGTTGAAAATTAATTTCTCATGATAGAAAAGTAATATTTTGTAATATAAATTGAACAAGAAACAGATCACAATTTTTTTTTGTGGATTGGAAACGGGAAATTTTTTATTTTAAAAACTTTAATTGAATTGGAAGAGAAGAAATTTTAATTTTCTTTTTTTTTCTGAATTAGAAGAGGGAAATTTTTTTATTTTTAACATTTTTATTGATTTCCTACCTGGAAAACTAGGAAAACCTTGAATTGTCGAGGAATTGTTATATTCCTGGAAAAACCTAGAAATGTCAGGGAATTTTTTTTCAAAGTCAGGGAATTTTTTCTAGAGCGTGCTTAATTTTTTTAATTGCAATATTAAATTGAGTAACAATTATTCTTACATTGTAAAAGTAGCTTTATATCACTGTATTGAATTATTTTGTAGAAAATTCTTTTTTTTTAATCAATTGTTTAAACTGAAAAATCAACTGTTTTGTTTCTGGTTAAAAATTGATCAGTTTTAGTTGAAAATTTAAATATCTGGTTAAAAATTAATGTATTTTGTTTAAAATTTTGTTCTTTTTGGTTGAGTTCCATTGTTTTTTATTGAAAAATTAAATCTTCTTGTCTTGAAATATCAACTTAATACATTTTTTCTTCCGAAGTCATATTTTTTAACGAAGATTTAATTACTTTGTTGAGAGTTACGCCTTTCTTAAAAATTAATTTTCTTTTTGTTAATGATCCATCGTTTTAATTAAAAATTTATCTCCTTGGTTAAAAACTTCTGGATTGAAAATCAATCTTTTTTGTTGGAAATTTAATGATTCTAGTTTAAGAATCGTCTTAGTTGAGAATGCATTTTTTAACTGAAAATTCAAATTTTTGGTTGAACATTAGTCTTTTTTAGTTGAAACTTTAACTTTTTTGTTCAAAATTTATATATATATTTTTTTAAACTCGCCTTTTTTGATAGCAAATTAATTAATCTTCCGCTTTGAAAATTAATCTTCTTGTTTCAACATTCATATTTTTTGCTTAAAAATTTAAGTATTGCAATTAAATATTAATCAGTTTAGTAATTAATTCAATTTTTCGGTTGCAAATATTTTAAAGGATTTGAAATATTTTAGGGTATCTGAAAAGATTGGAAGGAATTTTTAAAGATTTAAATAATTTGAAGGTATTTGAAAGGATTTAAAAAACTTTACGGTATTTGAACAAATTTCAAGGCATTTTTTACGAGCTTTTAAAAGTTTCCAGGGATTTGAAAATATTTCAGAGGATTTTAAATATTTTAGGTTATCCTAAAAGATTGGAAGGAATTTTTTAAAGATATAAATAATTTGAAGGTTCTCGAAAGAATTTTAGAAATGTTACGGTATTTAAAAAAAATTCAAGGAATTTTTTTACGAGCTTTAAAAAGTTTCCAGAGATTTGAAAATATTTTAAAGGATTTGAAATATTTTAGGGTATCTTACAAGATTGGAAGGAACACTTTTTGAGCTTCAATTTTAAAAGTTTTAAATTGAAAAAAAGTTTGATAAAATTGTTCGAGGAAGTAGTTTTCCAAAATCTATTGCTTTTCAGGCGTATTCTCGAGTAGTAAAATGCTCCCTAATCCTCGGCGATGTTGTGAACGCTGAAACTGCATTAAATAAATTAAAAGAGTTCGATCCTGCCGGAACTTCAGTTGCTGCTGAGAAAAGAGATCTGGAACACCTGCGAAGATTTCTTGTTGAAGCTGAAGCTGCCTATGCAGCCAAAGATTACCGAAAAGTAATTAATTTTTAATTAATTACATACTTTAAAAATAAATTAACAATCTAATTTAAATTTCGTGTATAAAAAAAATGGTTATTATTGTAAATGTAATTAAATTTCCAGGTTGTTTATTGCATGGATCGTTGTTGTGATGTGAGCACAAGCTGCCCAAGATTTAAACTAACAAAGGCTGAATGTTTAACATTTTTGGGAAGATACCAGGAAGCCCAGGACATTGCAAAGTAACTTTCTTTTCGAAATTTCTTTTTTCCAAAGCCCTATAAACCCTATTAACTTAGTTTATCTCTTTTGATTGGAAATTTTACACAAAAAAAAATATATTTTCTTTTTTTCAGCGACGTTTTACACATCGATAAGCAGAATGCAGATGCAATTTACGTTCGTGGCATGTGCTTGTACTATCAAGACAATATCGATAGAGCTTTCTCTCATTTCCAACAGGTTCTTCGACTTGCGCCCGATCACGGAAAAGCACTTGAAATATATAAGGTACGTATCCAATGAGTATTTTAATTGAAACTTTAGCTTTAAAAATATTTCAAAGGACTTGAAATATTTTAGGGTATCTTAAAAGATTGGAAGGAATTTTTAAAAGATTGAAATAATTTGCAGAAATTTGAAAGGCTTTTAGAAATATTTCGGTATTTAAAAAAATTCCAAGGAATTGTTTGAAGATCTTTAAAAAGTTTCCCGGGATTTGAAATGTGTTAGGGTATTTTAAAGGATTTGAAAGAATGTTTTAAAAGATTTAAATAATTTGAAGGTATTCAAAAGGATTTTAGAAATTTTACTGTATTTAAACAAATTTCAAGGCATTTTTTTACGAGCTTTAAAAAGTTTCCAGGTATTGGAAAATATTTCAGATGATTTTAAATATTCTAGGGTATCTTAAAAGATTGGAAGGAATTTTTAAAAGATTTAAATAATATGAAGGTATTCGGAAGGATTTGAAATGTATTAGGGTATTTTAAAAGATTGGAAGGAATTTTTTGTACGAGCGAATTTTTAAAAAAGTTTCCGCGGATTTGAAAATATTATAAAAAATGTATTATATATTTTAAAAAATTGAGAATATTCATAAAATTTCCAAGGAATTTCCAAGAGTTTTAAAATGTTTCAAATTATTGTGAATCTTTTACTGTATTTTAACAGTTTCCAAGGAATTTTTCATATATATTTCAATAATTTGAAGGTATTCCAAATTAATTGAAAGATTTTAGGGTTTTTTGACAACTTCCACGGAATTTTAAAGAACTTAAAAAAATTTTAACGTATTTCAAAAGATTTTAAAGGAATTGAAGTATTTCAGATTTTGAATAGATTTCAATAATTTTAAGTGATTTTAAAGATTTTAGGATATTTTTAAAAATTCTCAGGAATTTAATAAGATTTCAGAGGGTTTCAATGATTTTATGGAATTTAAAATGATTTAAAGCCATTTTAATTAATTGCCCAGGTTTTCGGGGAATATCAAATTTTATAGAATTTTACGGAATTTAACTTTTCAGTGTTTGGTTGAAAATGTATTATTTTTTTTAGTTAAAAATTCTTTTTTTTTGTTTTAAGATTCAACTATTTCAGTTGAAGATTCATCATTTTCGTTGTAAAATCATCAGATTGGTTAAAAATTTATCTTCTCAGGTTCAAATTTAAACTATTTGGTCGAAAATTCATATTTTTGTTATCAAATTGGTATTTTCCAGTTGACACCCTAAGTTTGTATTTAAATTTATCTTTCTTGGTTAGATGACTTTTTTATCATAAAAGATTAATTTTCATTTTAAAAAAACAACTTTCAACAAAACAGTTGACTTTTCGACAGCAAAAATTTTTTTTTTGTAACTAAATAGTTGAATTTTGAACCAAAAGTAATTAACTTTTAACCCAAAAATTGCGAAAAAGGGACTGTACCACGCGGCCTTGAACAAGAAAAGAAAAGAAAATTATTCTTATTTGCGAATAAATGTCTTTTTCTAGAAAGCAAAATCTTTGAAGCTAAAGAAAGAGGAGGGAAATGTGGCATTCAAAGCGGACCGTTTTGAAGAGGCTTACAATCTCTACACAGAAGCTTTGCTTCTTGATCCACACAATGGAATGGCAAATGCAAAATTGCATTTTAACAAAGCCACAGTCGCTGCAAAGGTAATTTTTTTTTTTCTTTTTTTAATCCTTAAAACATTTTTCTTTAATCTAGTATCTTTTAAAATCTCGAATCTCTCTTCAAATAATCGTGTGTATTTCGAGCAGCTTGGCAGGCTCAACGAGTCAATAACAGAATGCACAGAGGCATTGAGATTAGACGAAACTTACTTGAAAGCTCTGCTCAGAAGAGCACAGTGTTATATGGATCTTCAGGAATTTGAAGAGGCTGTGCGTGATTACGAGAAGGCTTACAAGATGAGCAAAACTCGAAGTAATTTACCTCAAATTATTCATTTTTTTAAAATTAATAATAATAATAATTAATCTTTTTCAATAATTGGAAATTTTCTAATTATTGTTCTGTTTTTTTTTTGTTTTCTCGCCTTGCAGACAACAAACGATTACTCTCGGAGGCTAAACTCGCTTTGAAGAAATCGCAGAGGAAAGATTATTATAAGATTCTCGGAATTGATAAGAATGCCTCGACCGACGATATCAAGAAAGCCTACAGAAAAAGAGCCATGGTTCATCATCCAGGTATAAAATTATTAATTAATTTTATTAGGATTATACCAATTTTAGATTTCACAGACTAACAAAATGTTCAGTAAATAATTAATTTTTAACACAAAGATAGTTGAATTTAATAAGAAATCAAACGATTTTTTCAACTTGGAAAAATGAAATTTTAACCAAATTTTTTGTGAAGGAAGAGATTAATTTTCAATCCAAAAGGAGGAAATTTTGATTCAATAGGATGCATTTTGAGTAACACAGTCGAATTTTCGATCGAAAAAGATGTATTTTTTAACAAAATAGTTAAATATTTAAATTTTCTACGAAATGTTTGAATTTTTAAGGTAAAAAGATGGATTTAAAATTCAACTATTTTGTTTACAAATGTAACTGGTCGATAAATAGTTCTTAACAAAATAGCTTAATTTTCAACCCTGAAAGATGTATTTTTACACAAATATTTTAATTTTGAGGCCAGGCACACTTTTCAGAAAGCGATTGAATCTAACTGAAAAGATGAATTTTTAATCCGAAAGGACGAAATTTTTTATTATAAAAGACGAATTTTTAGCAAAGCCGTTGAATTTTCGACCAAAAAATATGTATTTTTAAACAAAATCGTTCAATTTTTAACCAAGTAATTAAATTTTCTACAAAATTTTTGAATTTTTCAACTGAAATGAGGAATTATTAATCTCTTTAGATTAAAAATTGAAATGTTTTGTAGAAAATTAAATTATTTTCTTAATGGTTCAACTATTTTACTTCAAAGACTTTTTTTTGTCGAAAACTCTACTTTTTTAATCAACATTCGCATTTTTTTTATTGAAAATCCAACTATTTGTTTAAAAATATAACTATATATACAATTAAATAGGCGAGTTTTTAAACAAAAATTTTTAATTTTCATAATAAAAAAGCTAATTTTCAACCACATGGTAGAATTTTCAAGATAAATGAAATTTTTTCAGAAAATATGAATTTTCAATTAAAAAAGACGAATTTTCAGCAAAAAAGTTGAATTTTCGACCAACAAGAAAATGTATTTTTTAACAAAATAGTTAAGTTTTTTACAAAATTGTTGATTTTTTTCACCTAAAATGGGGAATTATTCATCTTTTTAGATTAAAAATTGAAATTTTTTGTAGAAAATTAAATTATTTTGTTAATAATTCAACTATTTTACTTCAAACTATTTTTTTTTGTCGAAAACTCTACGGTTTTTATGAACATTCAACTTTTTGGATTGAAAATTCATTTCTTTTGGCAGAAAAGTCATATTTCTTGATGGAAATTGAACTTTTTCAAGATAAAAGAAATTTTTTCAGAAAATATGAATTTTCGACCAACAAAAAATGTATTTTTTAACAAAATAGTTAAATTTTTTACAAAATTCTTGATATTTCACCTAAAGTGAGGAATTATTCATCTTTTTAGATTAAAAATTAAATTAAATTAATTAAAATTGAATTAATTAATTTAATTAATTAAACTAATTAAATTAACTAAATTAATTAAATTAATTAATTAAAATTGAATTAAATTAATTAAATTAATTAATTAAAATTAATTAAAATTAAATTATTTTTTTAATAATTCAACTTTCGTTGATTGAAATTGAACTTTTTTGTTTTTAATTCAAGTGGCTTCTTAAAAATTTCGTATTTTTTTATTGAAAATTCAACAATTTAAAAAAAATATAACTATATACAACCAAGTAGATGAATTTTTAACCAAATATTTTTAATTTTCAACCTCAAACGTGAATTTTCCACAAAATGGTAGAATTTTCAAGATAAAAGAATTTTTTACAGAAAATATGAATGTTCAATTCAATAAGACGAATTTTCAGCAGAAAAGTTGAATTTTCGACCAATAAAAAATGTATTTTTTAACAAAATGGTTCAATTTTTAACCAAGTAATTAAATTTTTTACAAAATTGTTGATTTTTTCACCTAAAGTGCCTTTTTGGCTTGAAAATTCAACTTTTTTTTTTTTTTGTTTGAAAATATAACTAAAAATATAACTAAAAATATACATCTAAATAGACGATTTTTTTTAACAAAATATTTTTAATTTTCAACCTAAAAAAATGAATTTTCAACCAAATGGGTGAATCTTCAGGATAAAAGAACTCTTTTACAGAAAAATATGAATTTTTAATCCAAAAGGACGAAATTTTTTATTATAAAAGACGAATTTTTAGCAAAGTCGTTGAATTTTCGACAAAAAAATATGTATTTTTAAACAAAATCGTTAAATTTTTAACCAAACCTTTAAATTTTCTACAAAATTGTTGAATTTTTCAACTGAAATGAGGAATTATTCGTCTTTTTAGATTAAAAATTGAACTGTTTTGTAGAAAATTCAACTATTTTACTTGAAAGTCTTTTTTTTTGTCAAAAACTCTACTGTTTTTATGAACATTCGACTTTTTGGATTGAAAATTCATTTCTTTTGGCACATTTCTTGATTGAAATTGAAATTTTTTTTAAATTTAAGTGGCTTCTTAAAAAGTTCATCTTTTTTATTGAAAATTAAAAACTTTTTTTGAAAATATAACTAAATATACAATTAAATAGACGAATTTTTAACAAAATATTTTTAATTTTCAACCAAAAAAAATTAATTTTCAATCAAATGGTAGAATTTTCAAGATAGAAGAATTTTTTACAGAAAATATGAATTTTCAATTCAAAAAGACGAATTTTCAGCAAAAAAGTTGAATTTTCGACCAAGAAAAAATGTATTTTTTAAGAAAATGGTTAAATTTTTAACCAATTGTTTAAATGTTTGCAAAATTGTTGATTTTTTCTCCTAAAAAGAGGAATAATTTATCTTTTTAGGTTAAAAACTGAACTAGTTTTTTTTTTATAAAATTATATTATTTTGTTAATAATTCAATTATTTTATTTAAAAGCTTTTTTTGTCGAATAAAATGTTTTTTTGAACACTCGCCTTTTTGGCTTGAAAATTCAACTATTTTTGGAAAATATAACTATATATGCAATAAAATAGACGAAATTTTAACTAAATAGTTTTAATTTTCAAACTAAAAAAAATTAATTTTTAACCAAATGGTAGAATCTTCAGGATAAAGAACTTCTCTACAGAAAAATAGGAATTTTGAGTTCAAAAAAGCCATTTTTTATTATAAAAGACGAATTTTCAGCAAAACAGTTGAATTTTCGACCAAAAAAAATTTATTTTTTAACAAAATCGTTACATTTTTAACCAAGTATTTAAATTTTCTTAAGTGTGCAATCAATAATAATTGATTGTACCAAACGATTCGGCATCAGTTCACAATTTTATAATTTCCAGATTTTAATGTTAAAAATTAAACAATTAATATTTAGAAATATCTGACTGTTCATTTAAAATCAGTAAATATAAATTAAATATTCAGAAAGTAAACAAACCAAAAGACTAAACTTTGAACTTCACAATTTTATTGTTCTATTTAATAACAATTTGAAAAAATTTTGAAAAAACATTGCAGATGTTTCAAGATCTCGAAATAAAATTTCCAAGCATTTTAAAATGATTTTTAAACTATATAAAATAAAAATAAATTTAACTTTCAATTCAAACAGGGAATTTTAAATCTTTTACAAATTTCCAGTTGGAACTGGAATTTATCCAGAATAATAATAATAATTTTGACTTGAAACCCATGAATTTTCAAATTTTAACAAATTTCGAGCTTTTACTGGAAATTTTCGAAAAGAAAAAAAATGCTGAATTGGAACAGAAAATTTTTTTCTAAAGAATTCTAATTCTGAGTTGAAGCAGGAAATTTTCAAATTCTAACCAATTCTGAATTGAAATTGGTATTTATCTAAAAAAATTATAATTTTTCTTGGATCAGGGAATTTTAGAATTTAAATAAATTCCGAGTTGGAAAAGGAAATTTTTTAATAGAATGAATTCTAATTCTAAGTTGAAACGGGATATTTTTGGAAAAAAATTTAATTATGAATTCGAACAGGGAATTTGACAAAAAATTATAATTCTTACAATTTATTACTTCGAACGTAATATTTTTTAGATCAAATAAATTTTCAGGTAAAAAAACAAATAATTTTCAAGAGAAAAAAAACGGATTTTCAGTAAAAAAGTTGAATTTTAATCCAAAAAGATGAATTTTCAATCAAAAAGGACAAAATTTTTATTCGAAAAGACGCATTTTCAACCAAATAATTAAATTTTCTACAAAATTGTTGAATTTTTAACCTAAGAATATTAATTATTTATTTTTTTAGGTTCAAAATTAAACTATTTGGTAGAAAATTTAATTATTTTGTTAAAAATTCGCCCTTTTGGATTCAAAATTCATCTTTTTTGGTTGAAATTGAAATATTTTGTTGGTCTTCTTAAATTAAAAATGCAACTATTTGGTAAAAATTAGGACTATTTTCTAGAAAAAGAATTGTTGAAAATTCAACTATTTTGTTCAAAAGTTACCTTTTTGGTCGAAATTGAACTTCTTTGTTGAGAATTCAACTGTCCTCTTTAAAAATTTGTCTTTAATTTTCAACCAAATAGTTGAATTTACAACTAAAATGAATAATCTTCAACCCAAAGAAAAGAAAAAAATTAACAAAATACATCAATTTTTAACCAAATACTTGCCTTCTCAGATAAAAAATGATACATTTTCAATAAAAAATGGATTAGTTAAATTTCCACTTAGAAAAATGAACGTTTGACACATAAAAAAGAACGAATTTTTCAACCAGAGATGATTCTTCAACAAATATTTTCAAATTTCAACCAATTAGTCAAATTTTCAACCAAAAAGTATTACTTTAAACGAAGAAAAATGACTCTTCTGTCAATAAAAATCAGTTTTTAATCCAAAAGGATTTAGAAAAATGCAAAAGTTAAATTTTCATTTAAAGAAAAAATTATTTTTTAATCAAAAAACAACCATAGTTTGGATTTTTCTATTTAAAAAAACGAATTTTCAACGAAAAAAATTGAATTTTCGACCAAAAACAGATTACTTTTTAAAAAACTGATTAAATTTTTAAGAAAATAATTGAATTTTGAACCAAGGAGATGCAATCTGAACCAAAAACAATACTAGACTCTTTATCCGAAAATAATTAACTTCATAAATTTCGGTTTCTCTTAATTCAGTCAGAATTTATGCGAAAAAAAGGATAAAAGACGGCATTTTTTTAAAAACAGGGGGCAAAAAGACGAATTCATTCAAAAAAAAGGGGGAATAGGGAAAAATCTGATTTGAAATAAATTTTAGATCGACATGCGAATGCTTCGGATGGAGAAAAGAAGGAGCAAGAGAAGAAATTCAAGGAAGTCGGCGAGGCTTATGGAATTTTATCTGATCCGAAAAAGCGATCGCGTTACGACAATGGCCATGATATCAATGACGAGGCAGAAGGTGAGAATTATTCAGAAATAGTCCCAAATCTTCCAATATTATCGGATTTTTTAAATTTCTAATATTTCAAGTGAAGATATTGTATTTACAGCAAAATAGATAAATTTTGAACCAAGAAGATTAACGTAAAACGTTGAATTTTCGGCTAAGAAAGATTAATTTTTAAAAGAAAAATTGAATATTTAAATTTTTAGTTAAAAAAATTAATTTTAAACATTAAAATATAACGAATTTTCAAGCAAACACGTAAATTTTCAACTAAAATTCGGAATCTTCAAAAAAATTGAATTTTAACAAAGAAGTTCAACTTTGAACCAATTAATAGAATTTTAAATATAAAAAAAAAAGATGAATTCTCAATGAAAAATATAATAATTGAAATTCCTAAAAAAAACAACCTTTTTTTTCAACTAAATACAAGAAAGAAACTTAAGTTCCTCTCAAAACAGAATATTTTTTCGGAAAATATATAATTTTCAACCAGATATTTGAATTTTTAAATAAAAAACATACATTTTTTAATAAGAATGGAATAGTTAAATATTTATTTCAAAAAAATCAATTTTCAACCATAAAAAAACAACAATTTTCCACTACAAAATATAAATTTTTGATTTAAAAAAATTCAGCTGGAAATAAAAAAGTATAATTTTCAGTTAAAAAATTAATTTTTTAGCAAAAAAAAATTTTATCATTAAATACATGAATTTTTACCCAATTATTAAAATTTTCAACCAAAAAAGATACATTTTCAAAACAAAAATGGAATATTAAAGTTTTCATTTTAAAAATGAATTTTTAACTAAAATGTTGAATTTTTCAGCCAAAAAGAAAAAATTTTAGAACAAAATAGTTGAATTTTCAAGCCAAATTTTGGAATTTTCTAGCAAAAAAGTACATGACAATTTTCCATTAAAAAAATGCAAACCAATAAGATTAATTTAATACGAAAAAGGACGAATTTTCAAGTGAAATCCAAAATTTCAGCTGAATATAAAATAGTTAAATTTTTAGTTCAAAAAATTAATTTTTGAGCAAAAAAATGTCATTAAACACATGAATTTTTAACCAAGCAGTTAAATTTCAGATTTATATATTTTTCTCAACAAAAAATATATTTATTTTAAATCAGAAACTTAAGACAAAAAGAATTTAAAACAAAATAGTTAAATTTTTAAGACAAAAAGATTAATTTTCTCCAAAAAATACGGATTTCTAAGTAAAAAAAGATTTGTTTTTTAATAAAATTTGAACAGTTAAAACTTTATTAAAAAAAAAAAAATTTCAGTAAAAGAAACAAAAAAATTTAATAAAAAAAAACGAATTTGAATTGAAAAATGTAAATTTTCAACCAAGAAGATTAATTTTCCACCAAAAAAGAACGGATTTTCAACAACAACAAAAAGCTAACAAATTTCTGCTGAAAATTAAATAGTTTATTTTGTAGTTAAAAAAATTAATTTTTTAACTAACAAACGTTTTTTATCCTAAAATACATGAATTTTCAACTAAGGATTTTAAAGGATTTGAAATATTTTAGGAAACTTTAAACAATTCCCAGAAGGGTCGTAATATTTTTGAGGAATTAAATTTTTTTAATAAATTTCAAAGATTTTATTCACAAGAAGTGAGGGATATCGTAGGGTTTCGAAGATTTAAAGAAATTTTCAAATATTTTGTATACTTCATTTCTAATTTGCCCTGAATTCTTATTAATTTGTCATATTTAAAAATTTTTTTTAATTCGCATTATTGCTTTTTAAATTCATTTTGATTGTTTTTTCATGAATTTAATGTAATTATTTAGATTTTATTTTAAAAGGTTAATTTTAGGTCCTTAAGATTGCAAAATATGTCGAAAAAGAATCTGAAAGATTATAAAATGATTTTTTCGGATTAATTTAAAAAAATTTATTTATTTTATTATTTAAAATGATTTCTTTGTTTTGAAAAACGGATTCTAAAAGAAAATTGCAGTAGAATTACAAAATTACAAAAATTCTATTATGCTTAATAAATATTTTTGAGTATTCAAACAATTCAAACTTAATTTAAAACTTGTGAAAAGTTTTGTTGAAGATTTTGAAAAAAGCAGTTAAACTAAAATTACGAAAGGTTTCAAGAGAATGAAAAAATTTTCTTTAGATTCCCAGAAACATTTTGTATTGATATTTTATTTTAAATAAATTTTTAAAAGAGAATCGGAAAGGTTTTTAAGGCAAATTTTCTTGTCTTTAAATAATTTAAAAACAAATTCGAAAAATTTTAAAGGACATTTAAAACGTTTAGAAGGCTTAAAAATATGTTTAAAAAAGTTGTTAATTTGGCTTTTAGGCGTAGCGATTTTTAAGAAATTTGGCTTAAGATTTAAAATAAATAAACTTTTTGTAAATAAAAACGTACCAATCAGATTTACAGCGAATCTTTTCAGGAATAAAATTTAGAAACTTATTTAATTTAATTTAATTTAATTTAATTTAAGAACTTTTGCCTAAAGACAAAAGAAAAATATTAAACTCAAAATAGTTATTGTCAAATAAAGAAAACCCGAAATATTTTTTTTTCAAAAGTTCATCCCGAGTTCTTTTCCAAAATTATTTATAATTAAAATTAGCATTTTTCCTCGATTTGAAAAATCATTTTTAACAAGGTTAATTTTTTTTTAACTTGAAATTACATATGATGATAATAATAAATAATAGTAAACTTTGTGTTCATTAAAACACGCAATATGTTTATTAAAGTATTTGAAAATTCGCAATGAATTTAAGTTAATAAATAAATATAATAAAAAATATTATAAAATTTAGACTATTTTCTTTGCGGATATTTAAAAATTACACAAATATTAGGTCTGGCGTT
>JAWWLR010000148.1:10658482-10683581 GCA_035041075.1 Acraspis erinacei | reverse complement strand
TCAGTACAATTTTTTAATTTTTTTAAAGAAAATATTTTAATCTTGAACAAAATAGTTAACTTTTCAACAAAATAATTAAATTTTTAACTGAATAGTTGAATTTTTAATAAAAAATCTGAATTCTCAACAAAAATTGTAGAACTTTCATGACAAAGGGACAAATTTTGAACATAATTATTGTTTATGGTTTAACAAAATAGTTAAATTTTCAAGAAAATATTTAAATTATTAACCGAATAATTGAATTTTCAATAAAAAATAAGAATCCTGAACAAAAATTGTAGAACTTTCATGGCAAAGGGGCCAATTTTGAACGTAATTATTGTTTATTTTTTAACATAATTGTTTCTTTTTTAACAAAAATAGTTTAATCTTGAACAAATTAGTTAAATTTTCAAAAAAAAAACTAATTAAATTTTTAACCGAAGTTGAATTTAAAAAAAAAGTTGAACATGAAACGCGAATTTTCTACAAAAGAGTTGAATTTTCAACAAAATAATTGAATTTTTAACAAAGTATTCGATTTTTCAACAACTAAAATATACAACTTTCATGAAAAAGGTGCAAATTTGGAACATAATTATTTATCTTTTTAAACAAAATAGTTAAATTTTCAACAAAATAATTAAATTTTTAACCGAAAAGCTGAATTTTCAATAAAAAATTATGAATTCTCAACAAAAAATGTAGTCGACAATGTTTTAACCTAAACACAATTTAATTTTCAACTAAAAACAGTTGAATTCTAACATGAAACTCGAATTTTCTACAAAAGAGTTGCACCTTCAACCAAATAATTGTACGCCGTTTTGGTTTTAAAAAAATTAAAATTGTTGAATCGATTTCTAATAAATTTTTATTTAATGAATTAAATTTTAATAAAATTTCAACAAAATAATTGATTTTTATTTTAAATATTTAAATTTTCAACAACTAAGTTGTAGAACTTTCATGAAAAAGGGACAGATTTCCAATACAATTGTGTAATTTTTAACAAAATAGTTGAATCTTGAACAAAAAAGTTAAATTTTCAACACAATAATTAAATTTTTAACCTAATATTTGAACGTCAATTTGATTTTTTTTAAATTTAAATTTTTGAATATAATTTTGATAAATTTTAATTTAATGAATTTAAGTTTGATGAAATTTCAACAGAATAATATCATATTTAACCAAATATTTGTTGAATTTTCGAGCGAAAAGGATGAGTTTTAGATTAAAAAAAAATTAATATCTTTTGATTCGAATTTTAATAAATTTCAGTATAATTTAATTTTAATAAAATTGCAACAAAATAAGTGATTTTTAAACCGATTAATAAAATTTAAAAAAAAAAAATAATTTAGAACCAAAAATATAACAGTTGATTTCGGAATTAAAGAGGGAATTTTTAACCAAAAACATTTGGCCTTTTTTATTGGTCGTAATCAACTTAATTTAGAATTAAGCGAAAAATGAACAGACTTTTTAAATATCTTTTTAAGAAATGGTTGAATTTTCAAGAAAATAATTAAATTTTTAACCAAAAAGTTGATTTATAATAATTTTGTACCAAAAGAAAGAAATTTTCAACCAAATAGTTGAATTCCACATTTTTTAAACCAAAAAGTTGCATTTACAGCCGGATGAATTTTCAACCTACGAAGATGCATTTTCAAGCGAAAAGAGGAGCTTTCTACAAGAGTTGAACTTTTAAAAAAATATTTATATTTTTATCAATAATTAAGTTTTCAAGCAAAAAAGATGAAATTGAATTTCAAAGGGATTAATTTAGACAAAAAATGAAAAAGCTCAATTTTCATTTAACAAAAAAAAAGTTTTTAATCAAATTTTAATAAATTTCCAGTTAAGTTATTTATTTTTAATAAAATTTCAACCAAATAATTGAATAGTAGAATTTAAAAAAAGAGACCAATTCCGAAACAATATTATAGCAGTTGACTACTGAATTAAAAAGATTCAAAGTTTATCTAAAAATAGTTGGTCTTTCTTATTGCTTTTAATTAATAAATTCAGAATCAAACGAAATAATATGTAATGTTTTAACAAAACTGTTGATTTTTTAACAAAAAAAAATTGTCAATGCAAAATATTAACTTTTAACCAAAAAAAGGTGTTTCTTTTATTAGATTTAATACAAACAGGTGAATGTTAAACAAAAAATATATTTTTTTAATAAGACAGTTGAATTTTCAACCAAATAGTTGAACGTCAATTTGATTTTTTCAAAATTCAAATTTTTGACTAGAATTTTAATAAATTTTTATTTAATGAATTGAATTTTGATACATTTTCAACAAAATAATTACATTTTTAACCAAATATTCGTTGAATTTTGAATAGAATTTTAATTTAATTTTAATAATAGAATTTTTTACCGATTAGTATAATTAAAAAAAAGAGATGAATTCAGAACCAGAAATATCTTTTTTATTGGTTTTAATTAATTTAATTCAGAATTAAGCGAAAAATGTGAAAAATGACAAGCACTTTTTAAAATATTTTAACAAAATGTTTGAATTTTCAACAAAATAATTAAATTTGTAACAAAATATTCGAATTTTCAACAACTAAGCTGTAGACCTTTCATGAAAAAGGGAAAAATTTGAAACATAATTGTTCATTTAAAAAAAATAGTTTAGTCTTGAACAAAATAGTTAAATTTTCTACAAAATAATTAAATTTTTCACATAACTGTTAATATTTTAACCGAATAGTTGAATTTTCAATCTAAAATATGAATTCTCAACAAAAAATGTGAATTAATTTTTTTGAATTGTTATTGATAAATAAAATTATTGAATTTTCAGAAAAATAATTAAATTTTAACCAAAAAGACAACTTTTCTAGAAATGAGTTTAATTTTCAAACAAGGAATATTTGCAGCCTAAACCAAAAAAGGCTAATTTTTATTCAAAAGTTTTCATTTTCAAACAAACGGATGAATTTTTGAACAAAAAATAGAATAATTACATTTTCATTAAATATATTTTTTTTAATTTTTCAATAAAATAGTTCAAGTTTCAATTATAGAAATGAATTTTCAACTAAAATGATAAATCTTAAACAATTGTCACCAAAAAAGTTCAAAATTGAACCAGAGTTGAATTGTAAACCAAAAAGATTACTTTTTATCAAAAAGAAAAAATGGTATTAAAAAAAATCCATTTTATATTAAAAACACACTTCTACCGAAAAAGCCGAATTTTGAAAAAAAATTAAATTTTTAACTAAATAGTTATTGAATTTTCAACAAATTAATTTTTAACGACGACGTATTTTCAACAAGAGTTTAATTTTTAATAAAAAAAATGTAATGACTTGATTCATCAACCAAAAATATTTTAATTTTGAATTTAAAATAGTTAAATTCTACCAAATAAGGCGAAATTCTAACAAAACAGTTGAATTTTCAACATAAAAGAATCAATTAAAAAAAAAATTGAATTTTCGAAAAAAGAATTAAATTTTTAACAAGACTAGAATTTTCAAGGAAAACATTTATCAGACAAGAAAGAACAACAAAGTTCAACCAACTTGTTGAATTTTCTAGACCAAAAGATAAATTAACACACCAACAATACGAAATTTAAACGTAAATTATGCATCTTCAACCAAAAAAGTCATTTCTACAAAAAAGACAAATTTTCACACAAACAGTTGCATTTTTAATCAAAAGGATGAATTTTAAAACCAGAAGATTAATTTTTTAACAAAATACATGAATATTCAATGAAAAAAAATTTTTCGATTCAAAAATTATATTTCAACAAAACAAAAAATTTCATTTCTCAGTTCAAAAAATAAATTTTTATTTAAAAAAAGTGAATATTCAACAAATTAATCAAATTTTCTAACAATACATTGATTTTTTGTAAAATTAGCTCAACTTTTAACAAAGTAGTTGCATTTTCAACAAAGTATTTTAATTTCAAACCAACAAAATTAATTTTTTAGCAAAGTAGTTAACTTTCAACAAATTATAATTCTGTTTTCGACCAAAAATATGATTTTTTTCAAAGATTTGAATTCTAAACAAAATGATTACATTTTTAATCAAATAGTTGAATTTTTAACCGAACGAAATGAATTCTAATCCGAAAATATAATACATAGTAGAATTTTCAATTGAAAAGAATGAACTTTCAATTCGAAACAGTTACATTTTCTTATTTAAAAATAATTCTTTAAAAAGTAGGGGAATGGGGGAAAGAGCAGTTCTTTTTTTTTAAATAAAATGTTCCCTTATCGGAAATAATCTTTATTTTCCATTTCCATACAAAACATTTTTCGGTGTTCCAATTTGCAATTAGATTCTTCACCGGAGAAGTCGGAGAATAAAAGTAGATTTTTTCATTTCTTTCTGTCAGAGTTCAGGGCGGCTCGTACTGGAGATATTTTATCTGAAAAGGAGGATTTTGTTACCTTAAGGCTTGAAATAAAAATATTTCCAAGCTGGAGAAGCGAATGTCAAAGTCTACATTAAAAAATTTTAGTTTCAGATTTAGTTAATATCTTGATTGATTAATTTAATCAGGTCTTAAACTAGAAAGTATAAGAGCATTAGAAAATTAAGAGGTGTGGACACTCATTCATACAAAATATACTACAATTTCCACCAATCCTGGAAATATTTTTTCAGTATTAAAATAAAAATAAAACTTGATTTTCAAAAGTAATAGAAAATTTGTTTCAAGGGAAACCTATACCCTTCGGAATTTTCTTTTTCATCAGGCGGTAGCGCGCGGAATTCGTAACCGGAAAGTCCGGGTTCGATTCCTCTTGTCGGAATTTGTTGCCAATTTTTTTTTCCACCGTTTTTTTATTGTGTAGGTTCCCCTTGTTACGAGTAAAAAAATGAGGGATTCGTGGAAATATTCTGCCTCGTTACATCATGCGAATCTGCAAATCTGCACACCACTCTAGCTTCATTAGATAGAATTCAAAATTCAAATTCTCGACACTTAAAATTCAAACCACAGACTTCAGCTCACCTATAATTATGTTCACTCCAATTCGACATCCAGCTAGCTAGCACTGTATCTTCCATAAATTTCCACTTCCAGTCTTCATCCAAATCCAAAGTCACAGTCTTCAAGCCCAGGATAAATCGAAAAATCCAAGCGCAACTCACAAGCTCGGCTTGCGAAGATCTTAGATTCTTACCCTCCACAAGCATCCACAGAATTTTCCTTTTTTTCCATTTCTAATTCATTTATGTTTTCTCTTTCTTTTACACAAGACAAACTCGAATACTGCTAGACATTTTTTTCTCTCCCAGGTGTCTCAAAATTCTTCCAGGTATAATTTTTCAAAGTATGGACCCATTTACGTATTTCGCATTTTTTTCAACCAAATAGTTGAATTTTCAACGAAAAATACTCATTTTCAAGCAAAAAATGGAATAATTGAATTTTCAGTTTAAGAAACTTAATTTAGAAAAAGGCTTTTTTAAACAAAACAGTTAAAAAAAGAAGAATTTTGAACTAAAAAACATAAATTTTATACCAAACAAACAGTTGAATTTTTAGTTCAAGAAACTTAAGATAAAAAAAACGAATTTTCAAAAAAATAGTTAAATTTTTAATCCAATTGATGAATTTTCAACTAAAATGGTAATTCTTTAACTGAAACAGTTGAATTTTCGACGAAAAAATATAAATTTTTAACCAAAAATTGAATAGTTAAATTTTAGTTTAAAAAAATTACTTTTATTCAAAAAGATGATTTTTTAACTAAAATCTTCACATGTAGTGGTTGAATTTTCAACAAAAATTAATTAGAAAGAAATAGATGATAGAAAAAGATGAATTTTCAATTAAAATTATAAATATTTAACTGAAAAAATTGAATATTCAACCAAGCCGATTAATTTTCTCTCAAAAAGACGAATTTTCAACCAAATAGTTGAATTTTAAACTAAAGATGATAAAAATACAACCTAAAAGAATTTTCAACTTAATTGATGAACATTTAACTGGAATAGTTGAATTTTCCGTTAAAAAAAAACTTGATTAAAAAAAAAAATTCTCAACAAAACAGTTAAATTTTTAATCAACGTGATGAATTTTAAACCAAAGAGATAAATTTTTCATAAAAACGGTGGAATATTTAACTAGTTTAGTTAAAAATTAATTAAAAAAAAAAATGAAATTTCAACTAAAATCTGTACAGTTTGTAGTTGAAGTAAAAAAAATGTTTCAACAAATAAGTGTAATTTTCAACGAAAGAGATTAATTTTCAACTTAAATACTGAAATTTCCAATTTAAGAAATAAATTGTTAACAAAGCACTTCATTTGGAACCAAAACGATTAATTTTTAAACAAAATTTGAACAGATACATTTTTAACGATGAAAAAAAGAATTATTATTTAATTTTATATTAAAATTTAAAAAAATTGAGGCTCGCCCTCGAAAAAATTCCCCTTCAATTCCAGGTGTTCCAGGTGAATAGACACCCAGTTAACCTAATTAAGGTTGCTAGAAACTGATCACTTTTAATTCCTTTTCTTCAATTTTTTTTTATTATTCGAAAAACTTTGATCCCATTTTCTTAAAAAATTCTCGACTTGCAAAAGTTCCAAATTTTGAAGTTCCCGAGAGCTTCAAAACTTGTATGAATTTTCTGGATTTTCTAGAGCAGATATAAAAAATAGCCCAACTTTTCTCGATTTTTTAGCAACACTGCAATTCTAAAATAATGACTTTTTTCAACATACGTATTAAATTAATTAATCCCAATTAAAAAATGAATAATCACTCGTAATTAGTTTTTATTTTAATCCCTATATTTTTTATTTAGAAAAACATGATTTTAATTCTCGAACTTTTTTCTACATTCAGACAGAAAAATCGAAATGTTTTATTTATTTTATTTTCCAAAAATAGAATAGTTAAATTTTCAGTTAAAAAAATAATTATCAACTAAGAAAAAAAGAGTTTTAACTACAATATTAAATTTTTTAACCAAAGCGATGAATTTCCAACTAATATGATAAATCTTCAACAGGAATAATTGAATGTTGAACTAAAAGATACATTTTCATAAAAAAAATTAATCGTTAAATTCTCCGTTCAAAAAGTTTATTTTCAACCAAAGAGATAAATTTCCTATTAAAATGGTGGAATATTCAATATGAATTTCTAAAAAAATAGTATTTTAAAGCAAAGGGATGAAGTTGCAAGAAAAATATAATAGTTGATGCATCAACCGAAAATATCTTAATTTTAAATTAAAAAAATAGTGGCATTATAAAAAAATATAAGAATTTGCAACAAAAGTTTTTTCAGATAGAAAAGAGAAAACATTTCTATCAAACTGTTTAATTTTAAAGCAAAAAGATGTATTTTTCACCAAGAAGATTAATTTTTTTCACCAAACAGAAAGAATCTTCAAGCAAACATTTAGATTTTCAGATAAAAAAATGAATTTTCAAAAGTAAATAAATTTTCAATAAAACAGTTCAAGCCAATAATATAAAGCTACATTTGGAAATAAAAAAAAATTGTTATTTAATTTTATATTACAAAATTAAGGCAAATTCTCAAAAAAAATTTGACTTTAAAAAAACTACTCTGAAAATGTTTGAATTAAACTCCTGAATTATCTCTCAATATACCCCTACAACTAATTTTGAACCCAATTATTAGGTATTTATCAAATTATCTAAAATGACTGAAAACTGTATCAAATTAAAAGGAAATTAAATTAATCTCTTTTGAGATCGACGTCCTAAAATCTTAAATTCACTTAAATATTATTCAGCAACTTTGTGAAAAAGGTTGAATCCCACAAGAAATGCAGGAAGAAACAATAAATTAACTCGCATTCCACGTTTATTTATAATTACTGAAATCCGAATGCAATAATTATGCTCTTTGCTGAATGGCTGTGATGTGTCCAAGATCAAATCGTAGTTCAGTTTTCATTTTTTCTTTTTTTTTTTTAATTCCTCTAAATACAATCGATGCAACCTATATTAAAAAGTTTCCATACGAAATCGGTAAAAAACAAAAAACATATGCAGGTTGACCTTAAACACATCTGTATAATAAATAAATTTTTTGTTTTGATCGCAATTTCTTTCATCTCATTCCCACTACTTTCTGCGCACTTTTCCTCAACAGAACATATAATACTTTGTACCATTATCATTTAATTATATATAATATTGAAAATCATATCGAAACTGGCAGATGCTATTTTAGAACACTTTTAGGCTTCCAAACTCTTCAAATTACTCCAAATTTAGTACAGTATAGCTCAAAATAATATTTGATGAAATAAATTGAAAAGTAATCAAAATCGACGCTTCCATTTCATACCAATCCACGTCACATTTGGACGGTGTACATTACCCTATGGGTGATGTACATTACCCTCTGGGTGCTGTAAATTACCCTCTGGGTGCTGTAAATTACCCTCTGGGTGGTGTACATTACCCTCTGGGTGGTGTACAGCGTATACCGCCTAAAAGCGACATGTAGTGATATGGAATGAATGCGTCGATTTGTACTGTACTGCATCCTGAAATTTGGAGACGAATGAGAGTAAACTTAATTTATGGTAGATCGAAATGCAAACCAACACTGAATTCTTTATTTACAATTTCACGTGTAGGATGGTGCCTTTTACCCTGAAGAAACTTTCTCGTTCCTCTAAATTACACTTTTTCAAGCTCGTCGAAACAGGAATCGTAACTTTCCCAAAATTTCGACCGACTCTCAACCAATACTTAATGTTCTCTCATTTATCTCATTTATTAACTTGATTTTACGGGCAAGATATTATAACCAGTCTTGGGCCCAGTGGTTTTTACTTAAGTTAAATCGATACATTCAGCACGCAAGTTCCTCTCAGACTACAAGATTCTATAATCTAGTCGGTCGAGCCTCGATTTATCCAACATGAAACTTCATCAGGGATATTTACAAATTCCTTACGATCTCTTCCAAATCGTTTTCCAAGGCATTACTTGAGCAAAGATTATTAATCCTTTCCCTAAACCTAATTATCCTATGTAATTGCGATGCGCACACCACCAAAAAAAAACCCAACCATTTTTTTCATTTTATTATTCCCTTTTCCAGTATGTGGATGAAACTTGAAAAACTTGAAGGATGAAAAAGAGTGCGCGTGAAAGTGAAATGGAAAATCGAATGGCTGGCGCTGATTTCGGAGTTTTTTTTCATTTGTAAACGCTTTAAATTGTAAACGGTTTGGAAGGGACCAAGTATAATTGTTGCAGACTTCTAACGGTTCTTATCTTTGTTAAAAGTTGTCTTAAACTACAGTCTTTGTTTGTTGGCTCTGCAATAACGTCCAGAATCAAGTTAGGATCATTTTTTTCAGAGAAAATTCACATTTTTGCCCGGTTATAATTTATTTTTGATGTTTTGAGGTCATTTTCGTGGACAACATCCTTTTTCTGTTCTGATTCATTCTCCTCACAGTAATGGATTTTCAGCATCACATTTTTAACAAAAAATTGCGATTTTTTTTAAAGCAAAATATTAAAATAATTTATTAGGTTAAAAATCGAAGAGTTTTCAGATAATTTAAATCCGATTTTAAGCCTCAATTAAAAAAAAAACCGCGAACAGCCAATTTCAATTTTAAAAAATCCGGCTGCAGGATTCGAGCCCCGACTCTCTCCTTTAGTAATTACCGATTACCGTAAGGAATATGAATCCAAAATAAATTCGAGTGTCCTTCAAGTAAAAAAAGAAAAATGCTTTTGAACTTTTCTCGAAAAATGCATCACCCAAGAGGAGAAAAATCTCCAATTTATTTGTAAAATCAAAGATTTTTCTGATCGTGATTCCGGACATCAAAGAACGCAACGCGAGTTTGTTTTACAAACTAACTTCCCTTTTTCCATTGTATATAAACATTCAATCGCTGCTCAGGCAGTAGGAAAATTCAGACGCACAATAAATATTATCGCGTCACATCCACGGAAAGATTACAGCAACACAATTATTTGTTCCTCTCGATAGATCCACTCAACAGCTTTGGAATTTAATATCATTATCCAACCTCACTCATTTATGACTTGTACTTGCAGCTTCCAACTATGTATATTCGCGTCTGTAGTTCTGAGACGACCATTAACAAATACTTCCAACCGACATCCACACCAAAATCACATGCATAATAGTCAATTCAGTCTATATCAAAAGAATTTTCAATCATCAAGATTACACCAATTATTTGTTTCCATTTACAGCTAAAAATGTGAACATTTTTTTTATTTTATTCATTAATCATTTGGCTAAAAATCATTCAAGGTGAAAATCGAAGGACGAAAGCTTCGATTGTGATCTTTCGAAACCATCAATATTGTACTTGAACCAAATTTGCAAGCTTCCAAGTCTTGTACCTATACTCTATTCTCCGAAAGAATAATCGTCATAAAAAAATTGAGTGCCTACTTTGGGAATAGAGTATATACTCTATCCCCCCGAGAGATAACATTATTCTCTCTTTGGGAATAGAGTATATACTTCATCCCCCCGAGAGATAACATTATTCTCTCTTTGGAAATAGAGTATATACTTTATCCCCTCGAGAGGTAACATTATTCTCTCTTTGGGAATAGAGTATATACTGTACACGCTTCCTTAGCGTCATGAAATTTGAGTTCCACACTTTCATCCAGGCAACTCCTTCTTTTTCAGTTTCTCCGCCCAAATACGTAAAAAGGCGGTTATTCTTTCTTAAAAAGGGGATTAGAGTATAGAGCTGCACACCGCCTAAATATGACGTGGAGCGTTATAGAATGGATTGAACTATTGAGCCTTAAATTTTCTTTTCCGCTCAACAATGTTGATAATTTCGAATGAAAAGTCACAAAAGATCCGTTTCGAATTTTCTCGTCTAGATTTAACAGAGGATACACACAACAGCACACATATCTTTTGCCTGGATTATTTTATTTCTCAATATTACTCATAAGATAATAAGTTTTGAAGTAGTTAATTTGAATATTAATAATGGAGTATACAATATCATATAACAGCTATTTTCTTTAGATTTATGTTTCTCTCTTCGAGTGTAGAGATTGCGTATGTTAAATTTATTGACTACAATTGTGAATTGTGAAGCCATCCCTTTTCGTTTTTTTTTAATCAAATCGAATCTTTAAAAAAAAGAAAAGAAAGGAAAGGGACTGTTTTAGACTTAATTGAGTCTGAAAACTACTCGTAAAACTTTAAAGTGTCCAATAAATAGGTTCAAAAGCCTCTAAAACCTCGATGCAAGTGTAAGAACTTTATTAAATATCATTCTTTATTTTATTCTTTTAAACTTCAATTCAAAACCATTCGACCAAAGCAAACTCATCGAGTTATTTCAAATATTTTCTTTCACACACAACCGATCAATAATTTTGACACACCTACGCACCAGTGTAAAATCTTCATACACAAGAACTAAATATCTACAAAAGAAGTCAAAATTACACACCATAATATACTTGGACAGCTGCGATTGTTTCCCATTACGCTTCAAGTAAGAAATTAACGCTTCTTACCATTATCATTATTATTAATATTTATTATGTAGAAATTCTCTCAAACTCTCACACCACTTGAAAACCTAAAGCGATGGGAATATTTCCCAGAAAGCGAACGAAAAAAAAAAAACCACTGCAACTAAATCTAGAGTAAAAGTATTGCATCAATCTGGCGAAGTTTCGGTTTCGTTCGGGTGAAGATAAATTTTTCCTTTTTCATGAATTCTGTAGATACAAACTACAGATGATTAAATGATTTTTAAATTCCAGATTTTATCAATCAAGCATTTATACAAAGTGTCACTCACATAGAAAAAATCCATCTGTACTCTTAAAATCTACATTTCAGCATTTTACAATTTTTTTATATTTTGCAGGATTCAGACTTTTGGGCAAAGTGACATTAAAATTTTTAAGTGGAATATTGGACGACTTTTAATTTGCTGAAACATTATTTGCCAGTGACGACCTGTTATCGAAAATTTCCAATTTTTGCAAAAAGAAATTTGATCAGTTAAAATTTTAAGTAAATTGCCAATTTAATTTCCAACTCTAGAAAATTCGTCTGCTAAAAATTCAATTTTCAACATTTCAAAATTCAAGAAAAAGGCGAAATTCGTATTAAACAATTAACAATTTAAAGAAAATTTAATTCTACCAACTCTGATCATCTCCTGGTAAAACCTAAATGCCTTGAAACAAATTCATTAAAATATCCTGCAAAATATTTGTCACAATGAGAAGGACCTAATTTATGGCTGTAAAAAAACCCATATAAATTATATAGAGAACACCAGCGCCCTCTCCAAAATAGAACCTTGTCAACTGGACACGTCTATTAATAATCGTGAAATTAATTTAATAAAAACTAAAAGAAAACAGAACATTTCTTTTACCATCCATAATGAAATAATGAAACGATATCATTAAAAAAGATATCAACACCCAGGTCAAAACTCTTTACATCTAGCGTTAATCATTCTCCCAAATTGCTGGCTTTGTCAACAAAACACACTCCTGCCGAATCACTCATCGACATCATTCTCAAATATCTCGAAATATCCACCAGTAGATGGGCGATGACGTTTCTAGAATTTTTTTCCCCAAATTACCGACCTCGAAATCATTCTAGAACTTGAGTGGTTCATGTCCATGCTAAGTTTCTAGAAACTTCAAGTCGGTAAGGTAGGAATTTCGATCTAGAAACTTGTCCATCTACTTCCACCAATCGCAGCTATCCCGTCTATTTTATATATACTACCACACTAAAGAATCATGTCAACGAAGGTGTCTGTCAATCTATTATGACATTATTTTAAGCTTACAACCTTCTCGCCTCGAAGACTTGCACAGATCAGAAATCATCTCAACCTTAACTAGAACTTTTTCCCCCTTTCTTTTTTGTTTTTGTTTCGTTTAAATCAAAGACATATATATAATTAATCCAAATTCCCAATCAGAAAATCATTCTCAGAGTCTCATCATCCTTAATTCTCGAATCCTACAAAATTCTCTCCTAGGATACAGCTTTGGTCTTGACCCCTGCATTCCCGTCCACCAGAGTCTTTAGAGTCCTCCCCATCTGCTTCTTGCTCCTAAAGTGATTCTCCTGACCTCTGCAATTCTCCAACGCCAAAGCTTCGGGACTCAGGGACCGGGCCCGCCTTTTACGAGTAGACTCAGAGTCCCGTCTAAATTTACTCGTACTTAAGAAATGTATTCGACTTGTCCCGATTGCCGGGATGATTTTGCCAGGCGCCCTGTGACGGATTAGGATTGTTCGGTCCGGGTCCCGCCGAGCCAGGATTGCCCGAGTTACCGTCCCCGCCGCCCTGATTCATCCAGCTGAGAAATCCCGAATTACCGCTATTCCCCAGGCTATTATTTCCGGAAGGTGGCTGCCCGGGCGGGCCCGGCTGATTCGAGTAGCCCTGGTCGTTTCCCTGGTTCTGCAAGTTACCGATTAGACCCCAGGAGGCCTGATTCAGGGCAGCGGCCACCAGGGCCGGGTTGACTGGCAGAGCGGACAAATTCAAGCCACCCATCGCCAACGGATTGGACATTCCGCCACCTCCACCGCCCCCATTGTTCTGCCCAGTGATACCAAGCGCCTGGAGATTCGGCATATCAAGATTGCCCCGATTACCAGGATTGTTCCAGCCATTCGGACCCATGTTGTTCCCGGAGTGGCCCATATATCGATTGCCCTGGTAGTTGCCCTGCATATTGTTGTCAATTGGACCCGGCATTCCTCTGCCGCCTCGCATGTTCGAGTTCATCTGGTTGTTAAAGTTCCGGTTGTTCCCCTCGGACTTTGGTGCTGCATTGGAGACGTGAACGGAGACACCTTTGATTATGTGGTCTTCTCCGCAAAGTGACTGGGCCACCTCGGGATCGAGGAATGTCACGAACGAGAACGCGCGGAACGGTTTCGGGATGAAAACGTCCGTGACCTCTCCAAATTTGGAGAAATAGTCGCGCAGATCGTCGGCGGTTAGGTCTTCGGTACAGCGTCCCACGAATACCTTGCAGGGCACTTGCTGAATCATTCCCTCCTACGCACAAACGCACAATCAGTCAAGCAGATTCGAGGATTTCGGAGAAGAAAGGGAAAGGTGAACCTGGACATTTCTTTTTTTTTTTTGGAGGTGATAAGGTCAACTGCTTCTCTGGGGTTGGATTTGGTGGGTAAATTCACTTTAAGGGCTGGGCACCAGTGCAAATTCGGGATTCTTTCTACAAAACGAGAGCTTTATGTACCTTTAAAAGTTATAGTATCCTGCATTTTTTAAACAGCTTTCTATCATTTATTATTGCTGAATACATAGAAATTGAAATATAATTATTTTTTCTTCGTAATAGCACGAAAAGCGATAAAATTATACATCTAATTAAAGCCAAAGTTGAACTTTTTTCTCCAGATTCTACCCGAGGTCGCAAAATTTTAAATAATGATTGTACTCTCATGATTTAAAAAAATCAAAAACCAAATTTTCATAAATATTATTACAATTGATTAGAAAATTGTACATAATTTCGTTTTAATTTTTGTAAAAATGTTAATTATTTTGAGAATTATTCCAATTTTTCGAAAACATCCAAATTTGACATTTTTTTTAAATATCTTTTTATAAAACTGACAGTTTGTCTTCAACTTGAACTTATCATAGACGCAGAATTTTATTAACTTTAAGAAACTTTAAGGAACTCTAGCAACAGCTAAAAAAAAGCGTAAAAGTAATTCCCACCGGTAATCTATATTCTTTTCATTTTAGAAACTAAAACAAAATTTCGTAAGACATTCGATCTTTTTTTTTAAACAAACAAAACCTACATTATTTATGAAAGTTTAACAAAATAAAAATTACAGGGTGGCCGTTTTAATAGAAGAAAAACATTCCCAGTTTTTTCCCGGTTCGGAAACATTTTTCTCCGTCAATGAAATTAAAAAATTCGAACTCTAAGCAAAACATTTTTCGATTTAAAGTAATGAAAGATGAGCTCCAAATCATTTTAAACTATTTTAAGCCAGATATATTAAACATTGAGCGATGACATTTTTTAAATAAACTGAACACATTTTTTAAATCAGAAGTTAAATTATTTTTATATCAAATAGTTTAAAAATCGTTTTAAAAGCTTCAAAAATTTATTTCAAATTCTTGACAAATCTACATGTTTCAGATTTGTTCTAATTTTAAATTATTTTTGAATTTTCTTCAGGATTTCTGAAGATTTTTTAAAAATTATTTCAATTTTCCCTAAAATCCTTCATAATTTTTTTTTAAATATACTGCAAAATTAAAAATATTTCAGATTCATTTTGGACAATTTTGTGAAATCTTTTTAAATATTCTCCTAAAATTAATTTTTCAAAATAAAGCAATCATTTTCAATTTTTCTAGGAATTTCTTCGAAATCTATTGTTTGAGATTTTTATTTATTTTTTAAGTAGGCCATAGTGGGCTGTGTGCACCGAAATTTCGTTATGAATAGTCGGATTTTGTCGGCATACATAGACAATTTATTTAAATTATTTGAAATAATTTCAAATTTTACATTAATTTTTTATAATTTTAAAACTTGGAAATATCTATTCAAACTTGCTCGAATTTTTTCTAACAATAATAGATGTTCAATAATTATTTAATTTTAACGCTTAAAGTTGATTTTTTTAAAAATATTTTGAATATTTGTTTTCTAATTATCAATTGTAAATGAACAGTCGAATATTTTTAAATATTAACAATAGCACCTCTTCTTAATTAAAAAATTCCAAATTTTAGATTGAAAAAATATATGAAATTTAACAAGTTCGATTATAATAATTAATAAATAATATATCAAATAATTATTTTAAAAACAGTTAAAATAAAAATCAAACAGATTTTTTCCCCTAAAAATTTGTAAAATTCCCGGTCATAAAATAAATTTACTTTTATTTTCCGGTTTTTTCCGGTGAAGCGGCCACCTTGAATTTTGTTTTCATGTTTCTGAAAACCAATTACAATAATAAGCTTTCATTTATTTTCTAAAAAAAATGGAATCCTCAAAGTATTAAAATTATAATTTTTCTAAATATTTTCACTATTTAGGTTTGAAACCTACACACGAAATCTCGAAATTGGGTATGCAAATTACAACAGCTTATATAGAAAAAAAAAATAAAAATAAAATGAAAAAAATAATGTTCTCTGCAAACCAAAATTGATTAAAACCTAATAAAGACAACATTAATTTAAGACTACGCTCTATAATTAAAAAAAAAAGTTTCTTCAGTGTCGCAATGAAGAAAACAAAATTAATAATTTGAGAAATAAAAAAAATGTCCCTAAAGGTAAAAATCCTTAAAAACAAAATAAAAAGCAATTTAAAACTAAAAAAAAAAGGACTAAAAAATATGTTCTTCGTTTTGTATTGAGATAATATTTTTCAAAATAATAAAAATCAAAGAAACCATAAATAAATCTCAGTTATATTTTTGCCCAGCCCTGTCAAAAATAATCGACAAGTGCGGAATGAAACCTCGAGCGTCGACACGAACCCGTTGTTCTTTTGTTTTTTTTCTCTCTCCACATAAAAAAGAAAAAGCTTTCACGATTCGTGCCAAATTACATTGATCGTTCGAAAAAGACGTAAAAACAACTTTGATGTTTTATAAAACACTGCACTGCAACAAATACTCAATGACAATTTAATACACACCTACATAATTATAATACATTTATAATATATACTTGTATTCATACAACATGTCAATTTTAGTGTTCATATTCAGTTTTTAAAAATCTTCATTTACATTGAATTGCATACATTTTTCTTCTTTTTTTTTTTAATAAAACACAAACAATAATTTCTATGATAGTTATTTAATGTGTCGGAGATGTAAGTCAACGGGAATCAAATTCCCTGCCACCTTGGAACATTTTCGCAGAAAATTACAAATTACAATTGTTTCTATAAACATACAATTTTCTACATCGCAAAATCTTCAATTATTTAGAGAGAGGGGGGGATGCAACACCTTTGACCAAAGCACCAGAATTACAACATCAGTCAGCTTCGATTTCAACATCTGAGGGATGGGGGGAGTTGATATTTTTAACATTATTGTACGACTTAAAAAAATCACGAAGAATTATTACAAACATTTAAAAAGCAGCGTAACGAGTGATTATTATTTTCCTCGCCCCCCAAAAAAGCACACGAGTACAATTTTACTTAACCTAGATCTGAAACACTTCTCTAAATGTAGATCCGATAATTACTCATCTAACTAGAATAATGGCCTAATAACCAAAAGGTTTCAATTACTGTCATCTAGCGTAAACTAAAACAAATTACCCATAATTATTGTTCATGTTTATGGAAATTAATATTTAGGTACATTATCATATGAATCAGTATATTACATTATACATAATCGCAGGATTGATGGGATTATCAGTCAATTGTTGCAAGACAATTTTCTTTACTAAGTACACCGCAAAACAAATCTAACCCACGTACCTATTTTGTTTACACCACGAAAAAAAACTACAAATTCTTCTTCAATTCTTTGATACTCTAGTTTATTTTTCCTTAATATTGTAGTAACGATTAAAGCCCTTTATTAATCGTAAAAATCAGTTTTCACAAATCGAGGATCTCGATTCTTCAATTTTCTTTATTTAGGCATTATTTTCAATTGCTTAAAACTTCAAAACTTGCAAATTTCCAAAGTGATTAGAGTGCAATCGATACCCTCAATTTAGCATATTATACTTTTATAAATCGTGCAGTTTCTAACGACTAATATAATCAGTCAAACGTATCTAATAACCACTTAGAAGTTACGATTGAATATGCTAGAAATAATTACAAAACTATGGACAATCATTCAGAGCAAGTTTTAACTCTTATTTCTGGAATTAGGCCAATTTTATATATTGTAGAGAAGAAAAAAAAAGAAGAAAGGTTGCGACTCTCAAATCTTTTTTGTAATTTTTCCTGCATGAAATCTTACAAAAGAAATTTCAAGTTGCTGCTTAATTTACACTAGCTATACAAATTTGAATAACAATCTTTGGCAAAATGATCAAGTATTCTTTTGCAAAACTAAGAGTAATTCGAGAGTTTCAACTTGAAAGTCATGAATTGAAAACTTTAAGATTGCCAAATCAGAATATTGTAATTTTTTAAATCATTTTTTCAAAACTCTGATTATTTCAAAGGTACTAGTTTCTCAAAAGAAATACCAACTTGGATCGTTGCGCCAAAGAAGCCTTCCAATTATCAGAACAAAAACTTTTTTTAAAGAGAGCGCTCAAATACTACAAGACATTTTTTCGATTCTTCTTTGCCTTAATCAATAATAAAATACGAAAAATACAAAATTGTAATTTTGCGATTAGATTGAAAATTAAAATAAGTCCACTCTTACAAATTGGTGTTTTAATTTGATGATAAATGTAGGAAAATTGGGATAAATTTTTTTCAAAAATCAATTATGAATGAACTAATTTTCACTGAAAATTACGGAATTTTCTACAATTATTATAAATTTAGCACAGAAATTCATAAAAACGCACTTTTTCTAATTTTCGAGTAAAATATCAAATCTTGAGATATAGCAAATTACAGGGTGACGATTCGACGGACGATTTCAAATTCTAAACATCTTTTAAAATAAATAAGCAAAAAATTCCAAACTAAATGAATTTTCAAATGAAATTATGAATATTTAATTGAAATACTGGAATTTTTAACCAAAAAAAGGATATATTTAACAAAAATGAGCCTAATTTTCATACCAAAGAATAATTTTCTAAGAAAAGATAAAATGTTTCAATAAATTACATGAATTTTAACGAAATTTTTGAATGTTTATATCAGAAAAAAATTTAATTTCAACAAAGAATGAAATATTTACATTTTTAGTTTAAAAAAATCAATGTTTAAGTAAAAATTAAATTTTCGATCATAAAATGAATGTTGCACCAATAAATGAATTTTCAATTAAAAGTAAGAAAAATTCAACTTGAATAGTATCTTCATTTTCAGATTGAGAAAAAAATTATTTTCAAGAAAAAAAAAACGAATAAATATTTAATAAAATAGCTCATTTATCAACCAAAAAAATGAATTTTTAATTGAAATGATGAATTTTTAAAAAGAAAAATTAATTTTCAACAAAAGAGTTTATTTTTTAACAAAGTCAATTTATTTCTAGCCTGAAAGTTTAATTTTTAACTAAAATTGTCAATTTTTGAATAATAAGATTAATTTTCTACAAAAAAGGCGAATTTTCCGAAATTTCATGAATTTTCAAAACAATTTTTTAAAATTTTTATTAAAAAATATCAATTTTCAATCAAATAGTTAAATTTTCATCCAAAAAAGATAAAATTTCAAACCAGAAATAGAATAGTTGATTTTTCGGTTAAAAGTTAGATTTTTAAACCGAAAAAACAACGGATTTTTATAAAAATAGTTGAATTTTCTACTGGAATTGGGAATGGTTAAACTGCGATACGCCACACGGTGACAAAACTCCGAACTAGAAAGAACAGGTACGATTTTAAAGATTCATTTTAATTTGTGCACAAAAGTGTTTTCACGATATTTTTATGGAGCTTACATTATTTATTGGATAGTAAAAACAAGTCTTTCTCGTAAACAAAGGGTTTTATATGGAATTTACATCTTTTATAGTGAGAAAAAACACATTTTTTGACATAAATAATTTTCTAAAAAAAAAACAAACAATTATTGTACTATTTACTGTGATTTTCAACTTTTTAACTTAATTAATTTATAGATGAAATATTTATTATTTAAAAATCTGATGTAAAAGTTAGGTTAGAATTAATATTTCAATTCCAATCGTCTATTATTCATATTCTTTGCATAATCTGGATCAAATTTGTCGCCACAAACACTAATTAAAGTTTATTTAACAATGCATTGCAACTTACACGAAAGAGTGAAATATTATTTTTTTTTGTTTAAAAAAAAATAAAAACATTTTCGATAAAAATGCATTTTTTTCACTGCAAAAGATTGAAATTCTATCTAAAATGATGACATTGTTTCAGACTTCACAAAAAAATCGTAAAAAAAACACTTTTATGCAAAAATTGAAATACATCTTTAAGATTGTACCCACTTATTCTAGTTCCAGTTTTCGACACCAGGTGGCAAACAGGGCCAACCGCCATTCCCAAGAGTTAAATTTCAAGTTCAAAAAATTGCTTTTCAAGAAAGTAAATAAATGTTTAAAAGGAAATGAATTTTCAATTAAAATGACGAATCTTAGAACAAAATCAAATCGCCGTCCCATCCTCGTTTTTTGTTTTGTTTTATGTTTCACTGAAGATTATTTGAACGCTCGCAAAGTCATCTTGTCCAATTAATTTCATAAGGACTGTTAAACCTACAAGATTCCCGTTGACACACTCACTACCTTAACTCATCTCCAATCATCAATATCTCGACGTCTCTGAACTATAATGATCCCTCGACGGCCGCTGCTTGTAGTACCTGTCATAGTAATTGTCCTTGGAGTACCTAGATGACTCGGAAAATCGTCCATCCAAGTCGCGTCCATCAGCTGGATATCTGCCCTCGACATCGCCCCTTCCATCAACCGGATACCTCGCATCTGCCTCTCTCGTATCCACCGGATATCTTCTCTCGTCGCGCCCCTCATTCGAGAACCTTGCATCAGCTTCTCTCGCGTCCAGCGGACGATTCTCCGGGTTGTTCCTCGTGTCCGGATACCGATTATCCACCGGGTATCTACCATCCGTTGGTATATACCTATCGTCCGGCTCATGATACGCCGGCCTCTCGTACCCATAATTGTACTTCATTTTATCAGTGTAATCCGGATTATTATCCATGATCGGATAGGCCGGACGATCGTCGTAGCCAGGATATCGCGGATAGTCGGCCTCGGGCGGATAAGTTGGAGCTGGCGGCGCTGCTGGCTGTTGTGGTGCCATGTAATTTCTCGCGTCATAACCGCCGCCTCCGCCGCCGCCCCCATTATTGTCGTAATTCTGGTAGACCGGCGGCTTCTCGTAGTTGTTGTAGTTGTTCATCGTTGAATTGAATTTCTCGTCGTAGGGATAGTTGGGCGGATACGAGGGGTAGTGTGTTGTCTTGTAATCGTAGTCGCCATCATACCTCGGAGCTGGCGTCACATCGGCTGAATTCATATTCGCGTACGGCTTTGGCCCTGGCATCCGACGATTGCTTGAAGCGTGAACCGGTATCTGGCGATAGTACTCGCTCTGTTTGTTTGTGTCATACTGACGAGCCATCATTATGCCATCAATATTCTGGAACGAGACACACCATCCCTCGACAATGACTCACGATTCGATTATAAACATAAGAGAACGCGCGATTGTGCCCGGCCCGAGAAACAAGATTTTTGGGAGGGCTCAGACAAAGAGAAAGAGAGAGGCAGAGAAAACAAAAAATATAGAAATTTTAAGGAGTCATCCACAAATTGTGCAAGTCGATCAGGAGGGCGGGGGTCTTACTGTTTCCTTTTTGGGGGTGCGGATATTCAACGATGTTAATTAAAACAATTTTTTACTAAAACCAAGTTTTGAATATTAATTTTTAACAAAGTACACGAATTTTCGACCAAATAGTTGACCACAAATAGAATATATAAATTTTCAACAACAAATAATAAACTTTTCCAACAAAAAGAGTACTTTTCCACCAAATAGTTACTTTTTCAAATAAAAAAGATAAACTTTCAATCAGGAAGATTAATTTTCAGTTATAAAAGACGAATTTTCAACAAGAATATTAATTTTGAACCAAACTTTTAAACAAAATAGTTGGATTTTCCACCAAATAGTTACACTTTCAAATTAAAAAGATAAACTTTCAACTAGGAAGATTAATTTGCGGCTATAAAAGATGAATTTTCAACCAAAGAAAGAAATTTTTCACTAACATAATGAACTTCCAACAAGAATATTAATTATATAACAAAAAAACGAATTTTCAACCAAACAGTTTAATTTTCAAACAAAATGGAATATTTACATTTTCAGTAAAAATGAATTTACAAAAAAAAAAAAAAAACGAAATTTAAACCAAAGAAATAAATTTTCAACTAAAATGAAGAATCTTTTTAAAAAAAATGAATTTTTAACCAAGTAGTTGAATTTGTCACAATAAGGTTAATTTTAAAACAAAAAATACGAATTTTTAACAACAAAAAAATGAATTTTCAACTAAAATGAAGAATCCTAAACTAAAAAAGAATTTTTATCAATTTTTGAATTTTTAAACACAAATGAAAAATTTATATTTGCAGTTAAAAGAATTAAGTACTAACTAAAACAACGAATTTTCAATAAAACTGTTAAATTGTGAATTTTCTACAAAAAAGACGAATTTCCAACAAAATACAAACTTTTAAAATCAAACAGTTGAATTTTTAACTCACAAGATAATTTTTCAACTAAAAATGAAATTGTTAAATTTTCCTTAAAAAAATTAATTAAAAAAAAACGAGCAAAAAAACTAATTTTGAACAAAATAGTTGAAAAGATAAATTTTCAACCAAGATGAATAACTTTTGACTACAAAAGACAATTTTTTTAAAAAAGATGTCAATTTTCAATTAAAGAAATAAATTTGTCACTAAAATGATTAATTTTCAAACAACTAATTTAATTTTCTACCAAAGAAATGAATTTTCAACTGAAATCATGACTGCTAATCTAAAAAAGATCTTTTAACACATTTTTGAATTTTCAAAAAATTAATTAAAAAAAAATAAAACATAAAAATTTGAACAAAATATTTGAATTGCCACGCAAAATAATGCATTTTTTCATTAAAATAATGAAACTTTAACTTGCAACTAAAAAATCTTTATCTTGAAACTAAAAATAGAACAGTTAAATTGCCAGTAAAAAATGAACTCGCGGAAAAAACGAATTTTGAACCAAAAAAATAAATTTTCAACTATTTCCATTTTTTTTTTAATTTAAATTTATTCACAAAAAACGAATTTTAAACCTATGAAATAAATTTTCAACAAAAAGATCAATTTTAAACCATAAATGGAATTTTCAAATTTTCATTTATACAATTAGTTTTGAAGAACAAACAAAAACGAATTTTTAAAAAATAGTTATTTTTTCATCGAAAAAGATAAATTTTCGACCAAAAATGGAATTGCTAAATTTTCAGTTAACCAATTAGTTTTCAATTGCAAAAAAAACGAATTTTTAACAAATAGTTAAACTTTCATCCAAAGAAATTCATCTTAAATCAAAAAAATTAATTTTCAAACTGGAAAATATTTATCTACAAAAAAAAATTTCAATAAAATAGAATTTTTAAGTCAAAAAGACAAATTTACAAAAAAGTAGATGAATTTGTATCCATGGACTTGAATTTTTAATAAAGACAAAAATTAATTTTAAAAAGTTTAATTTTCTACCAAAAAAATACGAATTTTAACAAAAATACATGAATTTTCAACCAAATAGTCCAATTTTTAACTGAAAAATATAAATCCTTATTTAAAAATGGAAAAAATTAATTTTTAATAAAAAAAGGAACTTTCAACTAAAATTATGAATTTTTAACAAAGAAGTACAAATTTTAACCAAAAAACATTAATTCTCAACGAAAAATGCAGGCAAAATTTGCAATAAAAGTGCTAAACTCTAAAGCCATGAAAGATTTTTCAGTCACTTAAAAAAATGTCATCCGAAATTTTGAATGTTCGCGCCCAAATGCCGAATTTTCTAGAAAACAGTTAAATTTTCTACACAAAAAGAAGAAAATTCATTTAAAAACATGAATTTTTAACTAAAAATAATCACTTTCTAACAAAATTGTTACACCTTTAACAAAATAGTTCAAATTTTTATTCAAACAAGATGGACTCTCAACTAAAACGACTTAACTTTCAACCAAAAATAGTTGAATTTTCTTACCGGGTTGCTCATAATTAAGATTTTTAATTTCCGACAAACTTTTAAAACCCCGCAATTTTCTTTTTCTAAATCAAATTCTTACAGGCTCCCCAATTATTCGATAAACCAAAACTCATTTACTCATCTTACAGAATTTGTGAATGATCCTCAATTAAAATCAGACAACAGCTCTTTCGGGTTCATATAAAATTTGAAGAAAAGCACGAAAAAAAAATATCAAATTTCTTGGGCCGATGTAAAATATACACACTACACCTTATTTAGAGAAAAAAACACATACTCTTGTGCATACACACTCCCAAATTTTCCCATTCCACCCACACACCACCATTCCGCAAACAATTGTCACACAAATAGCGAAACAACACTTTTCTTGAAATTTCTCTGCAAACATGTACCATTAATGACGATTCTTAACAGTTTCTTGTAACGTAAAAAGTAGGTACGAGCCACAAATAATAATAATAATAATCATCATCATCGAGCACACAAAAAAAACTCCACACTATTTTCTCAAATCTTGATGAAATCATCATTAAAACGCTCATATCATCGTCACTTTTTTTTTCTCAAGACTCTTTCTTTCTTTCTTTCTAACGGCAAAAACGTATCTCTCTTCAGGACGTCGAAACTCCCATACATTATACATCACGAGAAATCTATTACATCCTTTGCAGTCACACATGGTACACTTTAAATTATCCAATTCCCGATTATTATGAAAAAAAGTAATTCTCTTAGAAAAGTAAACAAAAAAATGATTAAAAATATTAATTTCATTAAATCCATAAATTTCTTCTGTTATTATTATTATTTTTCTTTTTTAATTTAAACAAATCGCCACATCTATTCGCAACAGCATTCGAAAAATGAATTTTTGTTTTTAAATCCACTAGGAATCACTCATCCGAAAGAAACGCATACATTCGTAATTTAACCCGCAGAGTATCATCCGATTTTGAATGTCCCCTGCTCTTTTCAATAATTTTCTTTTTATATCATGCGTTACATATATATATATATATATATATATTATATATTATCTCATAAATTTTCGTACGCATGCACACGAAAGCGTACTTACTACTCGCTCAAAATTCACGTGTACAAGAAA
>JAWWLR010000148.1:10597336-10615628 GCA_035041075.1 Acraspis erinacei | reverse complement strand
ATGGCATATTATTTTTATCTGGAAATCGATTTAAACTCTCGACCTTTTTTATTATTTAAGGTTTCGAGGGTTATTATAAAAAATGGCATATTTAACTTGTGTAAATAAATATGATGACATCTAGATATAGATCTTTTATTATCCTTTTTAATGCTATTTTTTATTTATATTAGGGAGATTCATTTTATGAGGCAACAGACGAAATTATTTTCGAATCTGAAAACAAATTTTTATTTAAACAATATCAAAATCTGATATGATTTAGATTTTTTATTTTTTTAATCTCTCAATGTCTTGAAAATTCGAATTTTTAAACTCATTTTGGATTTAAATAGTAATTTTATCTTGTTTCACATTTTTTTATAAGAATTTATAGAAAAATATGAAATAAAAAAAGTTATTTTCTACAAAAATGAGTTTCAAATTTTTCATTAAATTATTTATATTGGTGATAATACAAAAGAGGATGATTTTTTATGTGTGAAAATTGAATACATGCATTTTTAAGACATCGAGAAAATAAATGTAATTTCGATTTTTTTCTTTTTAAACATTTTTCAGATTAGAAAATCATTTTTTTTAACTATATTATTAATTATTAATATCTGTTATTAAAATTATTATTTTAATTTAAGTAAAGTTAATATCGTATATTATTATTATAATAAAATTATTATTGAAATTATATTAAATAACTTTCATTCGAAAATATTTCCTTTGCATTTTCTTAATATTTTAAGTTTTCTAATTCAAAATTTTGCAATTTTGTAGTTTCAAATTTAAATATTAAAAATTTCAGGAAAATTTTTATTGCAAGCCTTGACCGTTTTAAATTTAATAATTTTAAATTGAATTATTTTAAAATGGTTGGTTTGAATTTTAGTCAGTCTTATATTTAATTATTTTAGATTTCTTAAATATTCAAAGTTCTTTGGTTTCAATTTAAAATGTACAAAATTGTTATTTTTTTTAAAGGGTTCCAGAATATTAAAAATTTTAAACTAAATTTAAAACAAAATTTCGAATTTAAAGGCTTCAAATTTTGCAATTTCAAAAAATTGGATTCATAGTAATCTTGTTTTACATTATTAAAAAAATTATTTTCAATATCATGAAGTCCCGATTTTATTTCATATTAAAAAAATGAATCATTTAAAATTGAAAAATATTTTATTGGATAATTTCAAGAATTAAAAATCTAAATGAATCGTTAAAAATCAAAAGATTTGAAATTAAAAATTTAATTTCTTTTTAAAGACAAATGAAGTTAAGTTTAAAGTAAATTTTTATTTTTTAAATATTTTTTATAATAATTTAATTTGCAAAGTTTTCTAATTGATTTTTTTTTGTATTTTGATTGGAGAAAATGACGGTGAATTTAATTTTTGATCTTACAAAAATTTGTCTAATCAATTTTAATGTTAAATTATTATTTTTATGTAATAACAATGTTAAATTCTTGAATTTTAAAAGACTTGAATTTAAAATTTTAGTTTAGTTTTCAATTTTAATTAGTGAAATTTTAATTGCTTTGAAATGAAAATGATTTAAATTTAGTTTTAAATTTTTCATTTTTCCATGGCTTTGAATTTAAAATTATCCAATTTAAAAAAATTCTAATCTGAAATCATTAAATTTTGATATCCTTCAATTCGAAGTATAATTATTTATTTCTGAAAGCTTTGAATTAAAAATAATACAATTTCAACTCCTTTTTATTTCAAAATGATCGAAATTTCAAAATTTGTATATGAAAATATTGAATTTTTAATGTTTTTAAATTATTCTATTTTCGATATTTTATTCTACAGTAATTAAATTTCAATATTTTAAAATGATACAATTTCGAGTCATTTCTAATGAAATTGTTCAAATTTAAAAATTCTAAAGCTTCTGATTTTTAAAATTTTCATTTAAAACTATTAAATTTAGAACATTTTTATTTCGAAAAGGTTGAAACTCAATTATTTTTCAATCCATTCAAAACATTTTCCTTTTTCCTCGCCTTTTTCAGAATTTCAATTTTTTCAAGCATTTCGAGATTTTAAATTTGTTCATCGAATGCTTCAATTTTTAACGCTTTGTTTTTGAAATAATACAATTTAAACTACTTTCTAATGAAACGGTCAAATTTCAAAAATCCTATTATGAAATTTTTCATATTTTACATAATTTTATTTACAAAATTTTAATTAGAAAAATTATTCGAAATATTCCCCCTTTTCAAAATTCTATTCTGAAATAATTCGGTTTCGAGATTCTTGAATGAAAAAGAAAATTATTCAGATTTTTAAATCCCTAATTTTAATTTTCAAATAAAAATAAATTTAATTTCCAAATAAAAATAAATTTAATTTCCAAATTAAAATTAAAATAAATTTAATTTTCAAATTTAAAATCCAAAATTTGAGTCGGAGAATTAAAAAATTTTAGAGCCTTTGATGAAATTGTCGAATTTTCAACATGTTATTATGAAATTTTTCAAATTAAGTTTTTCAATTCAAAATAAAAGTGTTAAATTTCAACGCTTTTAATTAAAAATGATACTAATTCCACTGATCAATTCCATTCCATTCGATATACTATTTTTTCAAAATAAAAATTTGAAATCATTGAATTTCGAGATTTTTTTAATTCAAAATAAAATTGTTCAATTTTGAACGCTTCGAATGAAAAGTTACACAATTGTAAATAATTTCGAAATATTAGTCAGAATATTTCAAATTTTTAATCATCTGATTAAAAATATTTTTTATTCCAAATTAAAATTGATCAGCTTCGTATCTTTCAAAAATTATGGTTTGAATTTTTTCAAATTTTAGAGCTTCTGATTAAAAATGTTTTAACTTTTAATTATTCAATATAGAACACTTTTATTTTGAAATGATAAAAGATCAATTTTTTTACATTCCAATTTAAATGTTCTTCTCTTTCAAAATTTATAAATAATTTATTTTCGACATTCTTCAATTAAAAAACAAAATGGTCAATTCTGAATTAAAAATTATATAATTTGAATACATTTATAATGGAATTTTCCAATTTTAAAATTTTGTCTCGGAAATTTGTCAAATTTAAGATCATCTGATTTTAAAATTTTCAATTAAAAAAATTATTTATTTTACTACGCTTTTATCTCAAAATTTTACATGATCAATTCACTTCCATTCGATATACTCTTTTTTCAAAATTAAAATTTGAAATCATTGATTTTCGAGATTTTTTAATTCAAAATAAAATTGTTCATTTTTTAACGCTTCGAATGAAAAGTTACACAACTGTAAATAATTTCGAAATATTAGAATATTTCAAATTTTTAAGCATCTGATTAAAAAAATTTAATTTTGAATTAAAAATGATCAGCTTCGTATCTTTCAAAAATTTTAGTTTGATTTTTTTTCGAATTTTAGAGTTTCTGTTTAAAATTTTTTAAACTTTTAATTATTCAATATAGAAAACTTTGATTTCGAAATGGTACAAGATAAATTCTTTTCGATTCCAATTTAAATGTCCTTCTCTTTCAAAATTTTAAAATAATTTATTTTCGACATTCTTCAATTAAAAAAAAGGTCAATTTTGAATTAAAAATTATATAATTTGAACACATTTATAATGGAATTTTCCAATTTTAACATTTTTACTCGGAAATTTGTCAAATTTTAGATCATCTGATTTTAAAATTTTCAATTAAAAAAATTATTCAATTGACAACGCTTTTATTTCAAATTTTCCCTGGATGGATTCCATTCCATTCGATATATTCTTTTTTCAAAATTAAAATCTGAAATCATTCAATTTCAAGATTTACAATTTTAGTCTGAATTTTTCCAATTTCAGATCATTTGATTAAAAATAATTCTCGAGTTTTTATATTAAAAATAATACAATTTCGAATCATTAAAAAAATTTGTTTCAAATTTTTCCAAATTTTAGAGCTTCTGATTAAATTTTTGCAGCTCTTAATTATCCAATATAGAATATTTTTATTTTAAAATGATTCAAGATCAATACTTTTTCATCCCATTTAAAACATTATTCTCTTTCAAATTTTTCAAATAATTTAATTTCCAGATTCCTCAATTTAAAATGAAAATGGTCAATTTTTTACATTTTTAATTAAAAATGATACAATTTGAACTAATTTAGAACGGAATTTTGCAAAATTTTAGTCCGAAATTTTTCAAATTTTAGATCGTCTGATTTAAAAATTTTCATTTATAAAAATTATTTTACAACGCTTTTATTTCGAAATTTTACAAGATTCATTCCATCTGATATATTCTTTTTTCAAAATTAAAATCTGAAATCATTCAATTTCGAGATTTTTCAATTCAAAATAAAATTGTTCAATTTTTAACGGTACGAATTAGTCTGAATATTTCCAATTTTTAATCATCTGTTTAAAAAAAATTTAATTTTGAATTAAAAATGATCAGCTTCGTATCTTTGAAAAATTTGAGTTTGAGTTTTTTCGAATTTTTTAGCTTCTAATTAATTTTTTTTTACTTTTAATTATTCAATATAGAAAACTTTTGCTTCGAATTGATAAAAAATGTTTTCTTTCTTATTTCATTTGAAATGTTATTTTCCTGCAAAATTTAAAAATAATTTAATTTCGACATTCTCCAATTCCAAATGAAAATGGTCAATTTTGAACATTTTGAATAAAAAAATTATCCAATTTGAACTCATATTAATGGAATTATCAAATTTAAAAAAAAATTTCTGAAATTTGTCACATTTTAGGATTAAAAATCATACAATTTCAACTAATTTATAACGGAATTTTCAAAATTTTAGTCCGAAATTTTTCAAATTTTAGATCATCTTATTTAAACATTTACATTTAAAAAATTATGTATTTTACAACACTTTTATTTCGAAATGGTACAAGATCAATTCTTTTTTATTCCAATTTAAATGTTCTTCTATTAAAAATTTTTTAAATAATTTATTTTCGACATTCTTCAATTCCAAATGAAAATGGTCAATTTTGAACATTTTGAATAAAAAATTATCAAATTTGAGCTCATATTAATGGAATTATCAAATTTAAAAAATTTTATTCTGAAATTTGTCACATTTTAGAATCAAAAATGATACAATTTGGGCTAATTTATAACGGAATTTTCCAAATTTTGGTCCGAAATTTTTCAAATATTAGATCGTCTGATTTAAAAAATTTCATTTATAAAAATTATTTTACAACGCTTTTCTTTCGAAATTTTACAAGATCCATTCCATCTGATATATTCTTTATTCAAAATTAAAATCTGAAATCATTCAATTTCGAGATTTTTCAATTCAAAATAAAATTCTTCAATTTTGAACGCTTCGAATCAAAATTACACAACATTAAATCATTTCAAGATTTTAGTCTGATTTAAAAAAAAAAAAATAAATTTTCAATTTTTGATTAAAAATGATACAGCTTTAAATCTTTAAAAATTTTTAGATTGAATTTTTTCGAATTTGAGACCATTTGATTAAAAAATGTTCAACTTTTAATTATTCAAGATAGAAAACTTTTATTTCGAATTGGTAAAAAATCTTTTCTTTCTCATTTAATTTGAATGGTTCTACTTTTTCAAAATTTAAAAATAAATTAATTTCGAGATTCTTCAATTCAAAATGAAAATGGAAAATTTAAACCTCTTTAACTAAAAATGATACAATTTTAACTCCTTTATAATAGAATTTTCCAATTTTCAAAAATGTATTCTGAAGTTTTTCAGTTTTCTTTTATTCTGTCTGATTAAAAAATTCTCATTAAAAAAAATTATTTATTTTACAACGCTTTTATTTCGAAATTTCATAAGATCCATTCCATCTGACATATTATTTTTTCAATATTAAAATTTGAAATCATTCAGTTTCGAGATTTTTTAATTCAAAATAAAATTGTTCAATTTTTAACGCTTCGAATTAAAAACTACACAATTTTAAATCATTTCAAATTTATAGTCTGAATTTTTCAAATTTTAGATAATCTGATTAAAAATAAATTTTCAAGTTTAAATTAAAAATGATACAATTTCGAATGATTCAAAAATTTTGTTTGAATGTTTTCAAATTTTAGAGCTTCTGATTAGAAATGTTTTAACTTTTAATTATTCAATTCTTTTTCATTCCATCTGAAACATTATTCTCTTTCAAAATTTTTAAATAATTTAATTTCGATATTCCTAAATTTAAAATGAAAATGGTCCATTTTTAACATTTTAAATTAAAAATGATACAATCTGAACTAATTTATACCGGAATATTCAACATTTTAGTCTGAGATTTTCCAAATTTCAGATTCTCTGATTTAAAAAATTTTCATTACAAAAATTATTAATTTACATTGCTTTTATTTCAAATCTTCCCAAAACGAATTCCATTCCATTCGATATATTTTCCTCTTTTCAAAATAAAAATCTAAAATCATTCAAATTCGAGATTTTTCAATTAAAAATAAAATTTTTAAATCATTTCAAAATTTTAGTCTGAATTTTTTTAAATTTTAGATCATCTGATTAAAAATAAATGTTTAATTTTTAATTAAAAATTAAATTATATTTTAACTTTTAACTATTCAATATAGAAAACTTTCATTTCGAATTGGTGAAAAATCTATTCTTTCTCATTTCATTTGAATGGTTCTTCTCTTTCAAAATTTTAAAATAACTTAATTTTGAGACCATTTTTTAATTAAAAACAACACAATTTGAACTCATTTATAATGGAATTTTTCAATTTAAAAAAAATGTATTCTGAAATTTTTCAAAATTTAGATCATCTGATTAAAAAAATTATTTAGTTTAAAACTCTTTTATTTATAAATGTTACAAGATCAATTCTTTTCTATTCCATTCAATATATTCTTCTTTTTTCAAAATTAAAATCTGAAATTATTCAGTTTCGAAGTTTTTCAATTCAAAATAAAATTGTTCAATTTTGAACGCTTCGAATTAAAAACTACAGAATTTTAAATTATTTCAAAATATTAGTCTGAATATTTCAAATTTGTAATCATCTGATTAAAAAAATTTTCAATTTCGATTAAAAAATGATCAGCTTGGTATCTTTCAAAAATTTTAGTTTGAATTTTTTCAAATTTTAGAGATATTGATTTTTTAATTTTTAATTATTCAATTTAAAGCACTTATTTCGAAATTAGACAAGATCCATTATTTTTTATTCCATTTGAAATATTCTCTTTCCAAATTTTAATCTGAAATAATTTAATTTCGAGATTCTTTAATTAAAAATAATACAATTTTAACTCATTTATAATTAAATTTTCTATATTTTCAAAATTTTAGTTTGAAATTTTTGGAATTTCAGTTTTTCTGATTAAAAATTTTTTTATTTAATTTCAATTCAAAATCGTTAAATAATATACTATTTACCTTCAATACACTTTCAATTTGGAATTACTTTAATTATTAATTATTATCTCAAAAATTTTCTAAACTCTTAATAATAATTTTGCATAATAACAATGGATTTAGTTATTTTTATTTATTTTATTTACTTTTAAATCTCGATTTTACAAATACAAATTCGGTTATTAAAAATGTTTAGTTTTCATATTAGAGGATAATTTAATATTAAAAACTTAATTACTGTTTTAAATTTACTTTCAATTAATTTCCAATTATATTAATCAATTAAAAAATAATGATTCAAAAAATATTTTTCGTAAAGGGACGACGACAAATATTAAATGCGCCGCAATTTCCTGCGCAGAGACATCTGCACACAATAGTAACCACCTACACAACGAAATTCATTGGCGTATTGAACGTTGCGGCAGTTGCGGGTGTGCGGTGTTTGTAAACAATCTTATGTCTTCATTTTTGTACATTTGATGATATTTTGTGACTCTTTTACCCACAAAAATTGTTTTTTACTCAAAATTCAGAATGTGAAAATGCTAGGACATGTCCAAATAAGGATTGGAATATTTAAGAGGTGAGTAAATCAATTTTCTTCTTCGTAAGATTCTTCAACAAATAACCTTCAATTTGTGAAATACTGCGTTTTTTATTCAAATTATCATTAGAAATTACGGGAGAACAGTGAAAGATTATTTTTGGGAAGCATATCGCTCAAAATTGTAAAGGCATTTACTCATAATAGGTATAATAAGGACCTATTGACTTCGAACTTTTAGGTTAGGTTGTGACATTCATACTTTCAATTTTCTGCAACTATTTCTCCAATTAGTTCATTTTCCCTCGATATTTTCGTCCTTCGTCATCATTTTGTGCATTATTACTAGGAAAATTATGCGGAGAAATTTTTTAGCTTAATCAAAAATTGATAAAAAATAATCGAACTGGAAAAATCACAACTTTGAAATATTTCTCAATAAATCTTTTATTTTGCATTTATTATATTATGTAATATATCATTTAATGTTTATATTTACGTATGTTTTGTAATTATTTTATACGTATGCGCTGGGAACTGTCGCCACGTATATATACGAAATCGTAATAATGTACAATATGTTGTACAATATGTTGGAATAGACACGTATTTAATATTTCGATATAGTGAATAAATCGTGAAATGAGTTGGGACTTTTCCAATTGACAATTTTCTATGGCTAGATTCTCAAAATATTATTTTTAACTTAGTTTTTCTTTATTTTTTCATACGAAACGATACAAATTAAAACGTGCGTTTAATGTGTTTTTCTACCAATTTGAAGACAATTGAATAGTTAATCAATTGTGTAATTGTGACAGATTAAAATTTCAGAGTACTCAGTTGACAATTTTTAACGCTATAAAATTTCTATTCCTTTGAATTTCAAATCGTTCAATTTTAAAGATTATAATCTAAGAGTTCGAATTTTTCTATGAAATCGTCTAGTTTTCAAATTGTTTACTTTAGAACACTTGTATTTCGAAGTAATACAAAATCAGATCTTTTTTATTCTATTCGAAATATTCTCTCTGTTCAACATTTTAGTCTGAAATCATTCAATTTCGATATTTTTCAGTTCAAAATAAAATTATATAATTTGAACGCATTTCTAATGAAATTATCCAATTTTCTGAACTTTTGAAATTTAATGACTTTTTATTTTAAATTTTTAAATTATTCGCTTAGTTTCCAATTGATAAAAAATAAATTACGTTTTATTCCATTCGAAATATTGTATATTTTTTTAATTTTCATCTATAATTAGACAGTTTCGAGACTCCTTAATTCAAAATAAAATTATTCAATTTTGAACGCTTCAATGCAGAATAAAATTGTTCAAATTGAAAGCTTCAAATTAATAATGACGATTAACAAAATTTCTATCCTAACAATTATTCAATTTAGAGCGCTTTTATTTAGAAATGTTACAAGATGAATTTCTTTTTATTCCATTCGAAATATTGTTCTTTTTCAAAATTTTAATCTGCAATTATTCAATTTTGAGATTCTTCTATTTTTAATAAAATTGTACAATTTCGAGCGCTTTAAATTAAAAATGATATAATTTGAACTCGATTCTTATAAAATTGTACGATTTTCAAAATTCCAGTCTGAAATTTTTCACATTTTAGAGCCTTCCTGATTTTTATCTCAAAATTATTTTCATTTCCAGTGAATACTGAAATCGTACAATTTTCGAAATTTGAATCTGTTTATTTTTTTTTAATTTTAGAGCTTTTGATAGAAATTGAGAAATTTCCAATTATTCAATTTAGAACACTTTTATTTAGAGATTTAATTCCAATTATTGAAATTTTAGATCATCTGATTTAAAAAATTTCAATTAAAAAATTATTTATTTCGGAACGATTTGTACAATTGTCAAAATTTTAGTCTGAAATTTTTTATTTTCAGATCGTCTGATTAAAAAAATGTGAATTAAAATTATTTATTTTTATTATTTATTTTATTTATTATTTATTTCATTCAAAATATTGTTCTTTTTGAAAATTCTAATCTGGAATTATTTATTTTCAAATTTCTTAAATTCAGAATAAAATTGTACAATTTTGAACACTAAATAAAAAATGATAGGCACAATTTTAACTCATTTCTAATAAATAATCAAATTTTCAAATTTTAAGCCTTAAATTTTTCAATTTTAGATCTTCTGTTTAAATAAATTTCTGTTTAAAAAATTATTCATTTTAGAACGTTTTTATTTAGAAATGTTACAAGAAAATTTAATTCTGCATTTATTCAATTTCGAGATTCTTCAATTTTTAATAAAATTGTACAATTTTGAACGCTTTAAATTTTCTTTTTGAATTGAATTGAGAAATTTCCAATTATTCAATTTAGAAAATTTTTACTTAGAAATTGTACTAAATCAATTTCTTTTCATTCCATTCGAAATATTCTTCTTTTTCAAAATTTTAATCTAAAATTATTTAATTTCGTGATTCCTCAATTCAGAATAAAATAAAATAAATTTAATCTGAAATAATTCAGTTTCGAGATTTTTCTATTCTGAATAAAATTGTGCAATTTTGAAGGTTTTAAATAAAAAATGATACAATTTGAACTCCATTCTTATAAAATTGTACAATTTGTAAAATTTTAGTCTAAAATTTTTCACAACTTAGAGCCTTTCTGATTTGTAAAATGTTCTCAATTTCAAAACTTTTGAATTTTTTTGGCTTTTGATTACAATTTTTTTAATTATTCAATTTAGAACACAATTTAGAAATTATAAAAAATAAATTCGTTTTCATTCCATTCGAAATATTATCTTTAAAAAAAAAAAAAATTTCATCTGAAATCATACAATTTCGAAATTTCTTAATTCAAAATATCATTATTAAATATTGAACGCTATAAATTAGAAATATTGTATAATAATTTAAACTCTTTTCTTATACAATTTCCCACTTTTCCAAATTTTAGAGCTTTTCTACTGAATAATAAAATTGTGCAATTTTCCAAATTTTAGTCTGAAATTTTTCATTTTCAGATCGTCTGATTAAAAAAATGTGAATTAAAAGAATTATTCAATTTAGAATTGTTACACGATCCATTTCTTTTTATTTCACTCAAAATATTGTTCTTTTTGAAAATTCTAATCTGGAATTATTCAATTTCAAATTTCTTCAATTCAGAATAAAATTGTGCAATTTTGAACACTTTAAATAAAAAATGATAGGCACAATTTTAAATCATTTCTAATAAATAATTAAATAATAATAAATTATAAATAATAATAAATAAAAATAATAAAAATAAATAATAAATTAAATTAAATAAATTTCTGTTTAAAAAATTATTCATTTTAGAACGCTTTTATTTATAAATGTTACAAGAAAATTTAATTCTGCAATTATTCAATTTCGAGATTCTTCAATTTTTAATAAAATTGTACAATTTTGAACGCTTTAAATAAAAAATGATACAATTTGAACTCGATTCTTATAAAATTGTCCAATTTTCAAAATTCTAGTCTGAAATTGTTAACATTTTAGAGCTTTTTTTATTTAAAAATTCACAATTTCAAAATGATTCAATTTAGAACAATTTTATTTTGAAATGATAAAAAATAGATTCTTTTTTATTTCATTCGAAATAGTGTCCTTTTTTTTTTAATTTTCATCTAAACTCATACAATTTCGAAATTTCTTAATCCAAAATAAAATTGTTCAATTTTCAACGCTTTAATTAAAAAATTTTACAATTTGAATTTAATTCTCATAAAATTGTCCAATTTTCAAAATTTTAGTTAGAAGTTTCTCAAATTTTTTACCTTTTCTGATTTTTATCCCAAAATTATTCAATTTCGAGATTCTTCAATGCAGAATAAAATTGTTCAATTTTGAACGATTTAAATTAAAAGTGATAGGCAAAATTTTAACCCATTTCCAGTGAACACTGAAATCGTCCAATTTTCAAAATTTTAATCTAAAATTATTTAATTTCGTGATTCCTCAATTCAGAATAAAATAAATTATATTAAAATAAAATAAATTTAATCTGAAATAATTCAGTTTCGAGATTTTTCTATTCTGAATAAGATTGTGCAATTTTGAACGTTTTAAATTAAAAATGATACAATTTGAACTCCATTCTTATAAAATTGTACAATTTGTAAAATTTTACTCTACAGTCTTTCACATTTTTGAGCCTTTCTGATTTTAAAAATATTCTCAATTTCAAAAATTTTGAAATTTTTTGGCTTTTGATTACAATTTTTTTAATTATTCAATTTAGAACACAATTTAGAAATTATAAAAAATAAATTCGTTTTCATTCCATTCGAAATATTGTCTTTAAAAAAAAAATATTTTCATCTGAAATCATACAATTTCGAAATTTCTTAATTCAAAATAACATTATTAAATCTTGAACTCTATAAATTAGAAATTTTAGTCTGAAATTTTTCATTTTTAGATCGTCTGATTACAAAAATGTGAATTAAAAAAAATTCAATTTAGAATTGTTATACGATCCATTTATTTTTATTTTATTCAATAAAAATTCTAATCTGGAATTATTCAATTTCAAATTTCTTCAATTCAGAATAAAATTGTAGACTTTTGAACACTTTAAATAAAAAATCATAGGTACCATTTCAACTCGTTTCTAATAAATAATTAAATTCTCAAATTTTAAGTCTGAAATTTTTCAATTTTAGGTCATCTGATTAAATAAATTTCTATTTAAAAATTATTCAATTTAGAACGTTTTTATTTACAAATGGTATAAGATAAATTCTTTTTATTCCATTCGAAATATTTTCTCTTTTTAAAAATTTATTTTAAAATTATTCAATTTCATGATTCCTTAATTCAAAATAAAATTGTCCAATTTTTAAAATTTTATTCTGAAATCATTATATTTCTAGATTCTTCAATTCACAATAAAATTGTTTAATTTTGAAAGCTTATAATTAGAAATGATACAATTTGAATTAAATTCTAATAAATAGTACAATTTTCAAAATTGTACTATAAAATTTTTGAATTTTAGATAATCTGATTCATAAGATTTTCATTAAAAAAAAATATTCAATTTAGAACGCTCTTATTTCGAAATGGTACGAGATCAATTATTTTTATTCTGTTCGAAATATTTTCCCTGTTCAAAATTTTAATCTAAAATCATTCAATTTCGAGATTTTTCTATTCAAAATAAAATTTTTTAGCTTTTTGAACGCTTTTAATTAAAAATGATACAAATTCCTGTGACATCAAAATTTTATTCTGAAATTTTTTAAATTTAGAACATCTGATAGAAAAATGTTCAGTTAAAAAGATTCCATTCCAAATGTTCTCCTTTTCCAAAAGTTTAAAATTCGAGATTCATTTCAAAATAAAAATGTTCAATTTTGAACTCTGAATTATAAATTATACAATTTGAAGCTTATAAATGTTCAAGTCTTCAAAACTGAATTTTAAACATCTTTTAATTGAAAATTTACTCTTAAAAATGGAGACTTAAAATGGAAAACTTTTAAACTGAATGATTCCATAATTGAAGAAGTTAACAATTGAACTTAATATTACAAAAAAGTTAAAATCAACAAATTCTTAATTTGAATTTTTTTCAATATTTAATCACGTCTTTTTCTAAATTTGAAGAGGCTATTTTTTCTTTTTAGCATTTTTATTTAGTTGAAGGAGAAAATTTATTCAATATTTTTTCTGAATTGGACGAGGGCATTTGTTTAAAAATATTTTTATCGAGTTGGAAGGAAGGAAATTTTATTTTTCAATTTTGTATGAATTGGAAGAGGGACATTTTTTGTTTGTTTTAAAGATTTTGATCGATTTGGAAGGAAGGAAATTTTAATTTTTATTATTTCTGAATTGAAAGAAGATTACAAAAATTTTTTTTATTGATTTAGAAGGGTGGAAATTTTGGTTTTAATTATATCTGAACTCTAAAAACAGTTTTTGATTCTTAAGATTTTTATTGAGTTGGAAGAGAGGAAATTTGTGTTTAAAATTGTTCTAATCTGGAAGAAGCAATTCTTTTGTTTTTGAACTTTTTTTATTGATATGTTTCATTTTTAACACTTTTATTAATGTGACTTGAAAGGGAAGATGAGTCTTAATTAGGAGCACTGGAAATTATAACATGAATTTATATTTTTTAACCAGAAATGCGTTAACTGTTCAATTGATCAAAGTTTAAAAAAGATTAATTTTTAATTCTTTCATTTGAAAGTGTTAAAAGCTTCAATTTTATAAAATGAATGCTTAACATTTTGTCAATTAATCTGAAAAAATTCTCCTGTAAATCGCAAAAAGTGATTATTTTCTGAAATTAATGACACAATTAACGGATGTTGAGCTTAATATTTTTTTCGTGAGAATACTTACCAATTTTTTTTACCATTTTCATTTGTTTAGACAATTATTTTTTCCCCTGTAAATCGTGAGAAGTTATTCTTTTTAACAAATGATCGCACAGTTAACGAATTTTAAGAGTAGAAGTTTTTATTTTCTTGTTTTTATAAGCAAAAAAATTGTTTAACTTTCTTTATTTTTAATCTTTATTTTTACGATTAAAAAAAAATCTACTCGTCCTATCTAAAAATTATTAATGCAACATTTTGCAAATTCTTCTTTTTTACGATTAAAACCAAAAACTAAGCGTTTTATCAAAATATGATTAATAAAAAATTCGTAGCTCTTTTTGGGTGAAAAAATGTTGTCTATTTTTTTTCGTAGCTGGTGTCGGTTGACCAAAAATTGAATTTGTTAATTTTTAATGCTTTTTTAAGAATAAAAGAAAAACTACTCATCTTATGAACAAATGAATAATAACAAATTTGTATCTCTTTTTGTGAAAAACTTTTGCTTAATTATTTTTTCTCGTAGCTTGTGTCTTTTGTCCGCAAATTTAGGTTCTTTATTTTAAATGTGTAATTTTTCATTATTTTCTTGTACGATCATAATTAGAATTTTCAATTTTTCACGAAAATTGACATATTTGTTAAGATAACCTGGTAGGGCTTTCAAAAAGCAACGTTTTTTTCAACCCTAAAGCTTTTGAAGGGAAAAACCCTAAGCTTTCTTTTCAAACAAAAAAAGGATGGAAAAATGTGCTTTTCTTACGAAAAAAATTGTTGCTCCCCTTCTTAAAGGTCCAAAATTTATTTGTTTGAATAATCTTATGATATAAATAGACGAATTTTGAACAAAAGAGACGAATTCTCAACTAAAATTATAATTCTTTAAACAAAAAACGAATTTGGAAACAAAAAGTAGTTTAACTTTTAACTAAGTAGTTAAGAAATTTCTACCAAAAATATCTATTCTTCAAGAAAAATGTAATAGATGATATTACAACAAAAAATATTTTAATTTTAAATCACAAACTATTGAACTCAACCAAGAATGATCATTTTTATACAAAATTCGTGCGCTTACAACCAAAAAAATGAAGTTTTAAACAAATAGTTTAATTTTCTACAAAAAAAGTCATTTTCGACAAAGAAAAAAAACGAATCTTTAACAATATAGTTAAATTTTCAACGAAAAAATGAATTTTTAACAAAGAAAGATTGTGGAATTTTAAACTAAAAAAAAAATAACGACTTGTTAAAGAAAAAAATTTTACCTGAGAAGGATTACTAACAAAATGGTTGGATTTTCAACAAAATAATTAACTTTACAATAAAATAATACAATTTCTAAGCAAAAAGATTTTAATTTGAAATAAAAAACAGTTGAATTTAACTGAAAAATACCAAAATTTTCTACGAGTAGTCACATGAAAAAGAAGAATTTTGTACAAAACAGTTAAAATTTCAAAGTGAAAATAAAAAGAATTATTAACCATAAATTTCATTTGCATTCAAATATTTGACATTTTACCGAATTGTTGAAATTTCAAGCCAAAAGGGCAAATTATTATCTACAAAACAGTTTATTTTTTAACCCGAAAATATTAAATTTAAAAAAAAAGTTCATTTTCAACCAAATCTTAAATTTTCTGCCAAAATAAAAGAGATTTCAATCTGAAAGGAACGGATGTCCAACAAAGCAACACAATTTTAATACAATTTTTGAATTTTCAACATAATAATAAAATTTTTAAACAAAAAGATTAATTCACTACCAAAAATGTTATGGTTTATTTTTTAACCAGAAAAGATTTTAATTTGTAATAAAAAAACCCAGTTAAATGGAATGAAAAAGACATATTTCCAGCAATTTTTTAACCAAAGAGTTGAATTTTCAACTAAAATGATGAATCTTTAATCAAAAGAAAATAATTTTGAACACAGTAGTTTAATTTTGAAACAAGTATGTGATATTTTAACTGAAAATAATTTTTATTATAAATATATACCAAACGATATGAATTTTTAAACCAAAAATACGAATTTTTTACAAAATAGTTACATTTTTAGACCTTAAATATGAATTTTCAATTATAAAGTTAATTTTCATTCAAATGGTTGACTTTTCTACCCAATTTTTGAACTTTCAAGCTAAAAAGACGAATTTTCTACAATGCAGTTGAATTGTCCCAAAACTATGGATTTTCAACAAAAAAGTTCATTTTCAAGCAAATTGTGAAATTTTCTTCCAAAATGGTAGAATTTTAAACATAAAAAGACGAATTTTCAAATAAACATTTAAATTTTTAACCAAAAAGGATAACTTTTGAACAAGATTGTTACATTTTCAAAAAAAATTAAATTTTGATTCAAATAATGATATGCTTAATCAAAAAAAGTTTAATTAGCAATAACAAATGTTATAGTTGATATTTCAAACAATCTGTATTTTTATTTTTAATAAAAAACAGTTGAATTAACCAAAAGAATAAAAAAATTTCAAAAAAATCGTTGAATTTATATCAAAAGAAATAAATTGTCGAACCAAAGAAACGAATTTTTAGCAATGTAGTTGAATTTTCAACCAAAAAATATTTTTCAGCGAAAAAAGAAGAAAAAAATGTCAAGTAAATTATTGAATTTTCAACCAAAAAAGTGTACCTAACATTGAACTACTGAACCACTCTGATCCCTGTGGTTTGCTTTCGTAACACCTTTGTTTGATATTTTCAGAGCCCTATTGAATTAATAAAACTTGGGCAAATTCGTTTAAATTTTTCAAGTTCTATTCAAAACAATTGCAATAACAATTTGCCAGGTTCTGTGCTTTGTAGTACCAATTACAACATTTATTCACTCTAATTTTTGTAGTTCTTAGAATTAAAAAAAAGGTATAATTATTTATTTTATTTATTCCAATTGTACTTTTAGACAATTTTTTTTAAGTTAACAAACCGAACTGAAGATATTAACAAAATAAATGTTTTTCTATTTCGTTCGAAAGCCAAATGGAACCAAAACCCTTTTCTCAAATTATACTAACATTTGAATTAGATATTCAAAAAGGATGAACCATAAACAGGCAACAATGAATCAAGCACGTTTTCATTGTGAAAAAAATTTCTGCTCCTTCCAGATTTACTTTTTCTCTAAACTCGACCTGAGATACCGAAATGACGACTTTGGATCCCCAAATGAACACATACAAGTCCTTTGTGAACACACTGGGCGAGCCCAACACAAAGGATGAAATAAAATTAAAGGCCGCTCAAGAATTATCGGAAAATCTAGACACAATTCTCGCATCGCCTCACTACCCAGCCTTTTTGGCACAACTAATGAAAATTTGCCTCCATATTCTAAGAGATGGCCAGCCACAATTTCTAGCTGAAAATCATTTGTACAAAGTTCGTAAAATAATTCTAGAAATCCTGCAGAGACTTCCGAAAAATGAGTATTTTAAACCTTACGTCTCAGATAGTTTAAAAATTTTGTTAAAACTTCTGCAAACCGAAAACGAAGAGAATGTGGTAATCTCTATAAAAATCATCTTTGATCTTTACAAACAGTTCAAGCCACCTTTTCATCCGGAAATTCTGCAGTGTTTGCATTTCATCAAATTAATTTATAACCAGCTACCGATTAACATGCCGAAAATGTTCAGAGTTAGGCCACCTATAACTGTAGACAGTCTGCAGGATTTAAATATTGAATCACATCTTAAACAAGTCTTCACAATAACGACGATTCAGACCACAAAAGCTTCTTCCGACGGGAATCAGGTTACCTACAATATCGTTCCAAGATCAGCTCTTTCATTAAAATTCCTACAAGACTTCACACACATTATCGCGTTTTGGCTCCGTATGTACCGACAAAATGTTGAAAAAGTCTTGGTAGAAATTGTCCCTCTCGTTGCAAAGGCCATAATTCTGGAACCGAATTTAGAGGACACAGAGTCCACAGGTTTTAATAAGGAAGTGTTCCTCGACTTTGTCTGGGCGCGGATTAGATGTCTTACGTTTC